>CAMOHE010053662.1:0-38423 GCA_946598075.1 Artocarpus hirsutus
AATATCAGATTTGGTTCTCAATGTAATTAGTTGAAGACGGTTTTAATGAAACTCTCAGGTAAGCAATAACAGGTTTCCTTCACTCAATTCTTTCTGAGTTTCCTTTTCTCCTTTTAAGATTTTCTCACAAACCAAACAATTTGAAACCTTTATGGGATTCAACCAAAAGAGATAAGGATTTTAGAAATTTTTCATAAATGACATCTTTTAAAACTTATTTTATTGTCAATGCAACACATGTTTGAAACTTGTTATGACATTAAAAAATATTCTTATAGAAGAGAGAAAAAAAGAAAGAGAGAGTTATGTCTAAGCCTCCAAGTTTAGCCAGTGTCAACTACCAGCGGTTTCTCATGAACAACTGGTTACCCTTCAAATTCCTAAAGAATTGCCCTTCCAGTGGATTTCTCAAGGATACACTCATATCCACTTTGGTGCTATTCGGCTTGCACTTACCTATCATGCCCGAAAAGGACTCCCAACCTCTACACGCATCGGACTCCTTGACACTCGCCTGAAGAAATATCAACATGCCAGCATCGCTACTATTGAAAGAACGTTGAATGCAGGAACAATAATTGTTACTCTCTTCCCCAACTTCAATATGTCTCTTCTTGACAAACGGCTGCTCGATGCCCTAAAGGTCCAAGTACAAATTGTTGGTATCGACCAAGATCCCAACTCCATTGGTTCGACCTTGCACTACCAGATGGCATATCGATTGCAAGATCATGCGCTCGATCTGGCCTTTCCTATCACAGCAGATGCCCTGATGATCAAGGTTGACTCTGACCAATTCCCTACTTGTACTTACATACCAAGGTAAATCCCCACAGAAGAGCAGTGAAGGCATGGTAAGGATTAATAAGAGGAAGAGACTTGGATGTGATTTTCTTATCGTCTGGAATATATGATATTTCATATAAGAAGTCGAGTTTGGAAGAGGAAGATTTTCGGTGGGAAGAAGCAAGCGACAGGGACAATAAGGAGGAAGAAGGTACAGAAGACTCATATTCTGGATTGTAGGTCATATTCGAAGGACTGAAAACCTAAGAGTAGTTGAATAACATGGCTCTGATACCAACTGGGGCGGATTCACCTAAGAATCCAGAAAGTCTTAAGAAGGGGGTCTGCATTTCTAAGACAGGGGTCTACTCTTTCTTTCGCCCTCTTGGCATTCACAGAGATTTACGACAATATCACAGATTTGCTTTCCCTAATCCTAGACTTTCTAGGTTTTTTGGAGAATTAGACGAAGATGATAAACAAAAGACCACGTATTCGAACTGACTCGTTAGGCTTTCAGGAGAGAGTTTAGAGAGACATTTTAAAACGTAGAAATATTTTTCTTTCTTACTTTCATATCTTCTGAGAAGCCTTAGAGCTTCTTTAAAGAGATTACAAAAGAGATGCTTGTAAGGGGCACGTGGTCCTTATAGCTCAAACGAAAGAGACTATAGTGCATTAAAAGTAAAGGGACCCAATTGGTCCTTACACACATAACTTTAAAGCAAACGAGGAAAGGGACCACAGTGGTCCTTGCACACAGAGACATGATTAGTTGGTGTTACAATAGCTGTCGTCCATCCATGAATTTTGTGTTGCCAGTTCACGGAGGGCCTCATCGACCTCATCCTCATCCATTGGAGGACACGCATCATGGCAGGACCAGAGGAGCTGCTGAGTGGATGGTTGGCTGGCAGGCAAGTTGTCAAAAAGGTGTGGCTCACTGAAGAGATAAGGGTCTTGGGAATCCTGAAAAGCTAAATTCTGATAAAGCAATACTCCTTCAGTGTCAGTGGGAGCATAAAGTGTGGGATATTGCCGAGTATGATCAGCATCATCCTTATCTGTTGTGTGACCAGTGTAGACGTTGAGAGCCTTTTCGATCTTCTCAGCATAGATTAGGGAAAACTGTTCCCAAGGGGCATCTTGGTCCACTGTGGGCCAGATTTGATCAGGAATGCACTGGTTCTTGATGAACAACTCTTTCTGTATTGCTTGTTGGACAGTTCCAGGACGTTCTAGAGGTTCTTTGCTGGAGGTAAAGACTTCAATGGACGAGTTAGTCTGGATAGTACCTTCTAGTGTGAGCTTTTCTGCAAGGGTGATGAATAAGACTGTGTGGCAGTGAAGGGGAATGATTGCCTGGGAGTCTGGTGGTTTGTATGGATACAAGAATGCCTGTATGGAACCTTTAACCTTTTCCCATTCCTTTGTCAGGAGTTGATCCCAATACTCGAGAGGGGCGAACCATTTCAGAACTTGCATCTGGGTTTTATACGCTGCCTCGAAGTCATCTTTATCCTGGTATGCACGGATTGAAGTGCGAAGCCCGATAGCTTGAACTTCGATTGCAATAGTGAACACGTTGGCTAGGTACCAGATGAAATGGGCCAGAGGTCTGGGCATGTAGAGGACATCTCTGAAGGGTATAACCCTAGAGAAGGGGTATTCTGGGTGTATGCCGAGATCATGGTACATCGAAGGTCCATGTCTTTTGATGAGTTGGTTCTGTAAGTATAAGGCACGTTTGGTAGCCTTTTCCTTAGGGTTCTTGCCTTGGAAGATGACAGTAGAATCTCTGGGGAAGAGATCTTGTGATTGAGATGAAGAAGAAGAGTCCATGACGAAAATATAGGGAAGAGTAGTGATGGTCTTTGGATTCTGGGTGACAAGATTTATAGAGGGTCTGGAGAGATAGTCAGGGATTGTGTTGTCTTTTCCTTTGATATACTTGATATCGAAGGTAAACTGGTCAAACCAAACTGCTAACCTGATTAATTGGGCATTAATGGTCTTGTTAGCTTTAAGCTTGATCATTCCTGTAGCAACTACTGAGTCGGTCTCGACCAAAAAGTGGTGGCCGATAAGGTGGAATTCAAACTTGGCAATTTCTTGTTTGATTGCGAGCAGTTCTTTGAATGTGGAATGATGATGGCGTTGGGAATCTTTAAAGCTGCCACTTTTGTAGCCACAGATTTTCCTGACTTTATTCCTTTCTTCTTCGAGAAGGACTGCACCCCAATGGTGGTCACTGGCATCTGTCTGAAGGATACGTTTCTCATCAAAGGAGGGAATCTGGAGAGGTGCTAGATGTTGCATGGTCTGTTTTAGATGCTTGACAGCTGTGGTATGTTCGGCTGTCCATGGTGGGGGCTCTTTTTTCAAAAGCTGGGATAATGGATGGACGAATCTAGATATTTTGGGAACGAAATCTCGGAGATAATTGACAATGCCAAGGAATTGCTGGATTTGGGTTTTTGTGAAGTTCTTTTCTGAGAACTTTTGCAATTCTTGGGCTATGTGAGGCCGGGCCTTGTAAGATCCATTTTGGAAGGTCATTCTAAGAAAGTCAATCTAGGTTTGTCCAATAACCATTTTCTTTTCAGAGAGCATGATTCCATGAGCTTCTGTGATTTTGGCGAATTGGGCCAAAAGGTCAATATGGGCTTGATTATTAGGAGAGAAAAGCAAGATATCATCTATATAGATGAGAGCACTATGCAGGATTGGGCCGTAGACTCGAGTCATGGCCTTTTGGAATAAAGAAGGGGCCTCAAAATACTAGAAATTAATAGCCAAAAAGGGGCCCATATCCTTCGCAGTCTCCAATTGACCAACAAGAAGCTCATATCCTTTGCAACCTCTAAACACATTATTACAGCAGATTGAAAGAACGTTGTGTTGCGTATCACGAGAGTGTGAGAAAATAAAAGATGATAAAGAGAGGACGTGTGAGCCTGGAGTTTAGGGAGGACAGCGATGTCATTTAGTTACCTTAAAGCGGTAAGTTTCAAATAAAAGAAGATTCAAAAACTCCACTCTAGAAGTGGTGTTCCTCTACTTCATTCAAAGAGGTTACACTACATAAAAAGAGAAAATATATTTCATATTGCATTTTAAGGTTATTTATACACACACACACATACACATACATGTATCAACATATTTTTTATCTCACAAAACTATACTTTTAAGTTTTAAATTTATATTAAATTTATACCTTTTGTTAAGGATGTGCACACTCTACCTGGTTTTAAATCGTCAAGCTTTCTAGACAAATTGGATAGGATCGTTATAGAATAGTTTAGTTCGGTTAAACTATAGTTTGAGCCTTATAACGGAGCTTTATTTGATATTTAGCGTCGCTCGTTTAACTTTTAAATATTTTTTTTGGGATTTTTTTGTGACTTTTTAATAAATTTTTTAGTTCTTCTTTAGCTATTTAAACTTTAAAGTTGAAAAGTTAAAAAAAAAGATATATACACATATATATTATAAAAATTTAAAATAAAAATATAAAAATGAAAGCAGTCTGATCCAGTTTAGATGTTTCCTAAATTTCAAAAACTAGGCTAATCATTTTTTCAAACGATCTAATATAGTCTTAAACTGCTAGAAAACAGTTATGACGTGGGATCGTATAGGCGATCTAAAAATTGCTGGATCAATATGGTCTATAGTTTGCAGTCTCCTTTGTATAGCCCTACCTTTTGAGTACCAACGGATTGTTTTAAGTTAGGTTGACAAATTTACTCTTTTGCTTTTAAAGACAAATTTACTCTTTCAGGAATTATAAATTACATAATTATATCTTCAATTCTAATTACATCTTAATTTGTTCTTTTATTTTTGGAAACTATCAGGATGTTTTTTGAATTTGAAAATTTTGTTTCAATTCCGTTCCTTGTAGACTTCGTGCCAAAAAAAAAAAGAAAAAAATAAAGATATCCTTTATTAGACCAAATTTATTTCTCAAAAATATTTTATTTTCTTGAGAAACAAATTTGATCAGTATTTTAATATTTTATAAAATAAAACTTAGTGTGTGTGTGTATAACAATTAATGTTTTGATTTAGTACTTTTATGTCCTTTAAATCTTTAAGATATTTTTTATAAACTATACTTGCTGTTTTGCGAAATTTTTCTATTCATGAAAAGATAAGTTTGTCTCACTCTGCTAATTATAAGGTTGTAATAGTTTCATATGTAGATTGGATATGCCCACCTTTTGAGCTAGTTTTTGAGGATATGTTCTATTTAAGTCTATTTTTTGAGCTAGTTTGGCAAAATTTTTACTTTTGCTTTTAATAAGTTGAAGAAAATTGTGAATTTTTAGTATGTACATAAAATCATATTTTTTACAAAAGTTTAAATAAGTCAAAATGATTTTAAAATTTTCTACTAAGTAATAAAAATATTGAAATAAAATTAACAACATTTTATTAGAACTCTATTATAAGTTTTAAATAAAATCTATCAAGAAGAGCTTTTTTTAAAAAGTGAAAGCTTTTATGGAAAAGTAAAACTCTTTTAACACTTTAAACAGATCATTCAAACACTTAAAAAAGCAGTCCTTGGTCTCATAAAGCCAAAAACAACTTTTGAGGAACTCTACCAAACAAACCTTATATTTAATTCTTATTTTCTTGATAATCTCTTTAGATAGACGAACGATTTGAACAAATTGATTTTACAGAAAAATCACCAAACTATATTAGTATTCTTATTTAATAAGTTAATAATGATGATATTCTTTTAATTACATTTTATAGTAAGGTATTCTTTTACTTAAACACAATATATGTCAAATAAAAAAAAGTTTAATTCTCTCTAGCAAAAAACCACAAGTAGGAGACTGCTTTAGTATGATATGTCTTTTTTTTGGAAAAGATGAATCTTTTCCCAAAAAAAAAAACACTAATTGATAGGAGTGAGATTATTTATGGGCTACGACTTCCACGTTCATACTTCCAAAATAATAATAATAATAATAATAATAATAATAATAATACACAATAGTATAATTTTCTTTCATTGAAAGGATTCTTTACACATAATCCCTTAAACTTTCAGCAAAAAAGCAATAAAAAAACAAAAAGAAACCTTACAAAAGCATCGTGGGAATGGGATTTGTACTGTTTGAAGAAATAAATAGATCTCCACTTTATCTGGACTCCTAAAGCTTAGTCTTTGCGACTTATTGAGCTATTAAAGTGAAATAAGTAATCGCATATCATTGATTGAAAATTGAATATGCTTTTAAAAAAAAGCAGTTAAAAAATATACGTGCTTTGAAATTATTTTTCAATATCTTTTCGTCAATCTCCCGCCGCAAGTTTAGATAACAAGACAGCTACAATTACGCGTGATTAAAGAACCAATCACTAACAAATATATCATTGAATATTACACACAAATATTGCCCAACGTTGTACAAAAAAATAGAAAAGTAAAAACTGAAAAAAAAAAAAAAAAAACACAAGCTAAACACAACAATATTCTAACAACTTCCAATCAAGCTTCATCCTGAATCTGCTCCTAAAATGAAAATACCAGAAAAGAATAATCCCTGCAAATCAACAAATCCGGTATATACTTGTTTTTGGTGTGTATTATATAATATATATATTTATGATGCATATATATATATATATATATATTCAAAGGAAAACCATGCTGTTATCAATCTCGAATCTCATTTCATCGAAATTCGAACTGGGCAACATCCCACCATGATTTTGATTGTTTTCCAAGCTGCTATTTTCTTCAAAGTGCATGTCCCATAAAATTCCATAATCTTCAGTGCTGTTTCCAGGGCTACTACTAATATTATGATTATCAGGATGATTAGAAGCTGATCCCATGATTATCGGGTTATAATTACTGTAGGCTAATTTTTGGCCATGGGAAATGTAGTGAAGGCGATCAAGGAAAGATAAGGTTCCATGATGATGAGTTGGGGTTGAGGAAAATGAGGTCATTTGGTCGCACCCACAATTAGGCATTAATGTTTGGCGATCAGTTGGAGGAGAAGATGAAGATGTTAGATTTAAGGAATTTGGAGCACATGACGTTTTCTCAGCCATCAAAAGTACGTCTTCATTGCTGTTCTCTGATCCCTTGCTTTTGTAAAACACTCTACACAAGACCCAGTCCTCCTGTACGATGTAGATAATCACAAGAAAGAGAGAATTATTATTGGAATTAATTAACTTAGTTAAGAAAAAGATTATAATATTTAAGCTTAAAAAGAGCTAATCTAATAATATCATGAAAAGACTATTTACGGAAAACTGTAAGGATTAGTACTAGGTTTTTCCTTTTGTTCTACGAATGATCAATACATCATCTATGACAAAGGAAGAAAACAGATCTAAATTTATTGAGCAGTGTCAAAGATATTAGCTTGTATAGCATTAGTTGGTTCTAACCAACTTTTCAGCTAAAAATAGTATAAAGCTCTTACATATTACATATGTTACAATAAAAGAAAAAAGATTATTATAACGTAAAGCTCTCAAATATTACAGTGTTTACTATTGTAACCAATAATTCTAAGCATCAAACCAAACACCCTAACTTTAATTTCAATTTTTGATAGTTGTTATTTTTTTTATCAGTAGATATGATCTTTTAAAATCAATTGATTTGTCAATTCTTTTAAACACCTATCCCAAAAAAAAAAAAAAAAAAATCACTAACTCGCAACTTACACGTTATGGAAGTCAGGATTAAAGTGCTTAACACTATTCATCCTTTGTCTTTTTTTTTTTTTTTTTAACATATACACGATGCACACGTCACACGACGACTTTCCTACTGGTTTCCTTTGCTTTTTCTCTCTCTTATTTAGTCTTACAATCGCTTGACTGTTTCTGAAATGGCGACAGAGAGATGTGTATGCTGACAAATCAAGCATGGACATTTCCACTTTTCGCTTCTGTCAGAAAATATAACCGAAGCCAAACTCTTCATTTAGTTTGGTATTAATATATAAGAATTCAACAAAATATCATATCGACAAGGCTCTGTTGTGTGTGATACTAAAAAGATGTTGGACGGCTTGTCAATTCTACTTGTTAGTTTGAACTATAATTATAATTACAGTAATTATTTAAATTTTACAAAAAAAACACCCTAATAAATTGATGATGGACCGAAAAACATATCACTTGTATATGCTAACAATGATATGAATGATTTTGAAATGTTTTATATGTGCGTATACCTTGTAAATTATATAGCAATCAAATTGAATATCAATAATCTTAGCGTAGCTATATCTACGGAAGAAAAATCTAATCAATGAAACTGACCTTAGGAGGCATGTGTGGGGTCTCCAAGCGAAACTCATGCATTATCCAGCCAGTTTTTATGCCATTAGGAGCTCTGTCCCTATAGAACACCAAAGTCTTCCTCATCCCTACTACTTCTCTTGTTACTGGGTCGAACACCGTACGATCTTTCCCCGTCGCTTTCCAGTAGCCAGATGTTGTCGCACGATTCGTTCGGTAGCCCGTGGAATACTTTCGGTCGCGGAAGCTGAAGAAGTACCACTCATTGGCGTTGAGCTTTGCCACATCTATGCATGTTAAAATAGAGGAAACTTTGAAAGTTAAAACGGAGGAAATGCCTTCTATGATTCTTACAAAAGTTAGTTAGTTTAAGGGCATGATATACATTGTTGCCTAAGGTAATAATACATTAATTGTTACTATTAAGCTCATGATAGACTTTCTGGTCAGATAAGGTGAATAGGTGATGCCTCTAAATCTTGATCAAAAGTTAATCAAGTGACCTAATTTTTACTGTTCATGTGTAAGTATAACTTTGCTTTCGTTGTAATCTTTAGCATTTGCATAAGCGATATAAAGAGATATAAATATTGGTCTAAGGCCTAGAGCTGTTTTCTTGGTACACTTGGTACTAATTAATAATGTCAGAAAGATGGCGAGTCTAGCTCAAAACCCTTTGTTAATAAATTAATCAACATCCATACATCTAGTATGAGTAATGTCTAAGGGAAGTGAAACTGTCTGGCCTCGTAATTATTATCAAACTCAAGGAAGCGCGCACACACATACATATATACATATATATATATATATATATATATATATATAGGGTTTGGGGTGGTTTAAAGTTTGAACTACAATAGTAAAAAGTTATTAAATATTATGGTATAAAACAAAAATGTAATAGAGCATAAAATTTTTACATGTTAGGGAGTTTAGTTCAAACTCTCCTAAATACCTAGATATCTATTTTTATAATTATGCTAGCTAGTATATATCTAGATGTGTCAGAACAGGATTTAGGGACAGCTTTTTGTGTACATCAGAAAAAGGTGACACTTTTTTATATCTTGTTCACATTGATATTCTTTAATTTCCATGGATTGGACAGTGTTATAAGCATTAATTTAACACTTCTGTACTCCATTAGAAAAGATTTCTGTAAAGTTATATACAATCTGCGCTTCCAGCCGAAGCTAGCCCTTTCAGGGAATCTTACCCTTCTTTTTTACGAACTATATTAAAATGAGGTGTCAAAAAGTCAAACCGAAAAAAGTAAAGAACTTATCGGCAAATATACACGTATATAACACACGAAAGTTCTCGCATATGAATAATTTAGAAATTCATGTTCTTTGTTCAATCATTTGGAGTTACTGTTCTTATATATACAAGCGACCCCAACAACGTTTTTCTTCCTCCAAGTGTGGCTTTGAGGTTTAGAGACAACAAAAAAAAATATTTTACAATGTATTTCAAGTTCGAACTTTTAAGGAAGAAGGGTAAAATTTAGCAACCAAAGAACTAAGCCCTATAAAGTTGTAAAGTATAATGTTATCATGGTATTATAGCTATACACATACATACATACATATATATATATGTATGTATTTACATGGTCACGGACTCGTATATGTATGATCTATGTGCACGCTATGTCCAGTGGGAAAGAAGATTTTTTTTTTTTTTTTAAATTTCTTCTTTGGAACATGGCTAAATAACAGCCAACGGAAATTTTGCATGAATACAGCTTTAATTAAATAGAGGGAATATTTTGAAAGACACCGGACTTACGTATCTGTTTATTATTTGCTCCTTTTTGGGTAACTATATAATACAGTTTTATGCGTATGAGGAAAAAGTAGCATTGCAACATTGAGAAAAAAAAAAAAAAAAAAAAAGACTCCACATCTTATTTACTTTACTTCTTATACATACATGATAATATATATATATATATATATATATATATGTGTGCACTGCGTGTATATAATTCCTATGACGACAAACTTATTAGACCGACAGTTTGAAATAGACGTGATAACTTTTCTTCTTTTTTTTTTTTTTTTGAGGGGATAGACGTGATAACCTTAGATGGTAATTGGTACCCTTTTTTTTTTACTGATATAGGTTATATGAATTTCAGTTATTCTTTTGTAAATTAAGTATTATAAGAGGAAAAGAAATAAAGAATCATTTGATTCCACTGGCGTGTAAAAAATTATTTAAAAAAATTATTTACTAGCTTCCAAAATTGGTCTGAAACACTTATTTAGAAGAGAAAAAAAATAAGAGACCTCATGAGTTACTTGTCTTCAACGGAAAAGAGATAAATAATAAAAAAGATTTTTTACTAAAATTAAAATGAATTCTGTTCTCAGAGTTTCATGAGTATCTCTGACAAAACTCAAGAGATATTTATGAAGGAGTTGCAGAATTGAAAACTCTGGGATTCTCTTGCTATAATAGAGTTTGTATTTTAAAATTGGTGTTTCAGATTTGTATATAATAAATATACACACAGAATCATTTGCTTGATTGCTTAATTTTTTTTTTTTTTTTACTTAGTGCTATGAATTATTATAAAATACCATAACTGAGAGTTGATTAAACTATCTTAACATACAGATTCTACGAATATCATCGTAAAGATATTGTCGTTAAAGATATGTTGGCGTTACCAATTAAAATATGATTTATATATATGAGAATATTAAAAAAGAATAAAACAATTCTCTCTCTTAAAGTGAAAACACGTTTATCTCTCTTTCTCCGAAGTATTATATGCCAATATGTAAGCCAGTTAATCATGAATCTTCCTTCAATTTATCCCCCAACATCTAAGCTAAAAGCATGATTAATGTCAGCAAGAGCATATATTCCATCCTCTATATCCAAAATTAACACAAAAAAATAACAGTAATTATTTATTTCTTGTAGCTAAACATGTCATGAGAGATGAGACGCAATCAGAAAAACAAAGAACTAATTCGAACTCGAAACGAAACAAGTTGTTGACAGGAAGAAGAAATTAGAGCATGCTGAGAAACAAATTTTAATTATGATCGGATTGCGAACAAAGACCGATGGATTGCGAAAACCGACGGAGTCTAAGTGCTACTTACCGGGAAGCTGCCATGGCTCGCAAGTATGCAAGTCAATTTCAACCAAAGTGCCTTTCAAGACTTCCTCATTGCAGATCTTTTTGTAAAGATAATGGCAGACTAACTCCTCATCGTTAGGATAGAACCTAAAACCAGGAGGCAGCGTGGCTCCAATGTCTCTCAACCCCATGTTTCTTGTTCTTCAAATACGGATGCCAAAAGGGTTTGGTCGACAAAACAAATCTGAATTAATTTTTGCAAAGTATTGAATATATAATTATATATTTGTATGGTATATTAGGAGATGATAATCAATATATGGAATATATAATATGTATGAATGTTCTTTTTTTTTTTTTTTTTGGTTTGAGGTAGAAAAGAAAAGGGAAGGGAAAGAAAAGATGCTCTGGGGGCTCGTTGGTTTGGGATTGTGAAATTAATACCGTGTAAAGGGAGAAAGGTTGGTAATATATATAGAGAGAGACATAGGGTTAGGATAAGTGCGTTTTCCTAGTTATGATTTCTTATAATATTCTAGTAGGCATGCTTGTGTAAGTAGTTAGTTATAGTCCGAAGTTTCAAGAAAAACCAAAGTTACAAGAAATCTTCTCTCAATGGGAATTAATCAAGGGCATTAAAAGACTTATAATTAAAGCTCATATAGCATTTGATGATGCAACATTCATATATGGACTAAACGCCAAGAAAATTTATTATTATAGAAACCCTCCAAAACACCCCTTTTTTAAACTCATCATATTGAATTGGATTTTATTAACAGTATGGATTCAAATTATTCAGAAAACCTTTCTCTTTAATGAGAATGAACAAAAAGCCTTAATATGAAGGGAGAATCACGTGTCGTACACATAATATAATAAATTATTGCTAGTTAATTGAACACTTGCTTCCATTTATCCCCATCCCCCTTTTCTTAAAAGGCTAAAGGTTGTTTTGGATTGTAGCTCTTCAATATTGTTAGATCAATATGAATTAATTCTATAATTTGTATATACACATATATGTATATATATATATATGTATGTATATACGTACGTGTTATATATGTATAAAGTTGCCAGCATATACATATATGTTGTGTATTTATAATGATGGTTATGTATTATGAAGCATATATATAGATAAGGTGTTTAAGAGCATTGGTTTGAATCAATCAGATTAAAACATTATTGTATGTGAGGATTTTTTTACTATAGATGACTTTTATTTTATACTGTAACATGTAAAAGTTTTATATTATATGAGTTTAAATCGATTGGTTCAAACTAAACCTCCAAACATCCTAATAATTATAAATATGATTGAAAGTTATTCAATAGATTAACCTGATCATAATACCAGTACCAACATGATCTATAGTTATAATTGGTCGAGCAAGATCTGTCAGGAGAGGGACATACTTACACATAATTGAAAAAAAAAAAAAAAAAGCAAACTAGGAAAACAGGCACAGAAATATAAATTAAAAAAAAAAGAAAAACAAAATGAGATGAGAGTATCCAAAGCACGTGAACCATTTGATCAATAAACCATGGGACAGCCAAAAGAAAAAAAGACGAAGAAAGGTATAAAAAGAAATTAATAATATGACTGGAAAAAGAAAATGATAAATATGTTAATCATGAACTTAGATCAGAGTCCTATCTGTTTATTTTACTGTCACAGACAGGAGAACATTTTGGATGGATGTGATTGGGGGGACCACAGGGGATAAGTCTCTTATGTGGGGTCCACCTTAAATGATCAACCAAGGAAACAACCAGCTCCCATCATCATACATATGTACTAGTACTGTAACGCTCATCTAAATGATTTGTCAATTTTGTGGTATTTGTTTTTGGAGCGGGTAATTAGGGCCTGGAAAAGGGCAATAATTTATAATGAAAAAATGGACAAAAGAATATCTGTCACAGCATGTATCCTCCTAATATATCATAAATATTATTTTATGGTATGTGTATATATATACATACTGAAATTATACAATGCTGACCGGAATGGGGTCATGTACGTAGGCACAAAGGACATGAAATACTAATAATGCAGCCCACGATTAACTTTCTTCACTATTTGAGAGAACCCCCACCAAAAAAAAAAAAAAAAACACTCAAAGTATCCAATATTTTATATTATGTTAACTTAAAAGACATTTATACCCTCCCATTCGGAAAAGGAGCATATATTATATCACTCGTGAAGCTGGGCCCTACCTCTTTTTATGGACCAATTAGGTCAAAGTCGCCCTCTATGGCCTCCAAGAATTAACAAGCGCAAATGGATGTTGATAGTCATTGAAATCGATCAGAGGATCAAAGAAACCTTTGATTGACCTAAATGTATTAATGTAAATAAATTTTAACAATGTACTTTTCTCTCTTACAGATTTAGCCTCTATGATTAGAAACATCCAATATATGCGGTATGAATACTTGAAGTAGAAGTCTATTCCAATTAAAAAAAATCTGGTTATATGTGTTTTTTGATGACTCATACATATATGTTAGACTACAATGATTACAAGCTCACCTTAGTAACAAAATGAAAAATCCTTTTTATCTCATGATTATGACCCTGTTACTCACAAAGCTATAGGTTCCGTTAGTATGTAGTATATTTTTAAAATCGGGTCCTATTATTTTATTAGAAATAAGTTTATAATCCTATAGAGTTAAATAAGATTGTTTTAAAATTTTGTGATAGAGTGCTTTTTAATTAATTTTGTGGGCCAATCTCTTAATAAATTACTTCTTTAAAATGACTGTCGTAGGGTGACAATATTATAGCTATGCTTGGTTAGCTAGAGAAATATGATGATGAGGACCATATGGATACAATTAACGCGTCCTACATAAATCATCAGCAAGGATTGATTGATGTTAAGAAGGGGTCTTTCAATGTTGTACTATAATTATGTCAATATATGGGCTAGTTTAGTTATATCTTAAGGAAATTGTAGAATGACTAATTAATATCTAATTACCCAAAAAAACCCTCTAGCTAATGAAAGAATGACTACCTAAAGTCTCTTGAATCTTGATGGCAACTTAATCTAGATCATGACAATAAAGCCCTAAATTAACGGGAGTTAGACACGGCATGCGGAAGACATGGGGAGCCACATACAAAGGTACACGTCGACCAAGGAAGGGGGTTGACGTGTATGATTATTGTGGAATAATGTAAACGAGACCGTGCCAATTAAGCAAGGGAAAATAAGACACAAAAATGATTGTGGGATTTCTAGGGTTGGAATTGTTTTTCAAGGAGGGGAATTTTTGTTAGGTGAGGATGACGTTGGAGAATGAGTGACGGCTTGATATTCCTCCGTTTGGAACCAATAATTTCATCACCCTGGCCCTCCCTCCCTTTTCCCTTCTCTAGCCTTGATTCTCCTCTTCCCCTCCTTTCAAACTGTCCTTTTTACTCGTTTTTGCTTCACTTGCACAAGGTAATGGGCTTTTATTTTATAGGATGCATATTTGGGACTTCACACGTATGTTACACATATACGACTAAATTCTTAAAACTTAAAAAATTGTAATCTCTTGGCGGCTTTTATTTTCGAGGACATCTCCGATATGAATTCCTATTAGTAGTGTAAATTTTAAAACCATTAGATCTAATCAAAAATTATATTTTTTATTTTTTTGCAGATCTAATGGTTGAAACAAAGATATTCATTGGTGGGTAATTTTTTCGAATCCTACCAAAGAAAATATATTTATTTTTTTAGTACAATATTGTGAGATTAACACTATGCTCTTCCGTACCCAAATTCCACCCCACTTTATTCCATGTCGTTCATGCCATTTGACCTAAGAAGATGAACCTTCCCGAAGGGCGATAGCCAAATTATTCAAATCATCCAAATCCGATTGAAGAAGGAAGCTGCAACCAATTCACAAAAGGCACCAAATTAGGAAAAGTCAATTGGAACCCAATTAGAAACCTAATATTTCCACCACAGAATTAGGAAACAATAAAGAAGCTGATTAATCATCCCTACAAAATAATTAGGGATCATTCCAATGAATATGGCTTCCTTTAGATCATTACATATCATCTTCCACTTCACTATTTCCTGCTAATCCTATCTCTTTTTACTTTCCCATTCTCGTTCTGATCAAGTGTAGCTGCTTTTCTCCATTATACCAAAACCCTCAAAACTGTACAGTGACTTAGCCTTCACATTAAAGATGAAATTACTATAGACCAGTGTTATAGTATCTTAAACATTTAATTTTATACACTTTATTTACTATCATTCTTGCATACTCAAGCCTATCAACTAGCAACTCCTGTCCACACCTAGATTCGGTTAGTGACAAAGCCAGAATTTTTTGTCAACGGGACACTATGAAAAATATTAGGGATAGTTTTTACTGAATACAAACATGATTATATGTTTTAATTATTAAGTAGAGCATCACTCATAATTTTTTAAAAAAGTTAAGATATTAACGATATATTTTAATTATTTTAGTGGGACACAATTATAATTTTTTTGTAAAATAGGGTTATAATTAAGTTGCTCCGCCACTGGTTGAGGGCGGCACAAATTCAATTGTAGAATTCACTCTTTAAACACCCATTGGGTTATGTGTGCTTTCATTTTTTGCAAGATGCATACTGGTTACACTGCAAATAAATGGAATACCACTTCTAAGGAGTTGAGCTTTAAACACATTGCTTTGTGAAAAAATTGTATATTTTTGAAGTCAAAGTGGCATGCTTGAAATTCATATACCACCTAAATAAAACGTATTATGGGTTTTAAATTACACTCAATACAACTTATCAGTCTAATAAGACGTTTGGAAGCATTGATTCAAACCGTTGTGGTATGTAGAAGCTTTATACTACAACAATCAAAATTTTAGTTGAAAATGAAAATATGAAATATCCTAGAAGTATTTACCATTCCACTTTTACATGCATATTAGAATCAAATATTTCAACATAAATAGTATATAAATTCCAACTCTCTTAAAGTGGTTATTTCTCTAATTTACCCACATATTGGGACTTCACAAGCCCAAATTTGTTGTTCCCTTTGCCATCCGCCTTCAATCAGATGGCACATCAAACTTACTAGAATTAAATTACTGAATGAAATTCAAGTATTTCTTCTTTTAATTATTCTTCTTACTTATTCCAGTAAGGAAATAAATAATAAAGAAATGACAATCATAAAAATAGAAATAAAAAGAAGTCCATGATCTTCCACGACGATCCACCGGTGGTGGAGATTTGGTTTGAGTTCTCAATCTTCAAAGAAAAAAAGAAAAAAAACACCATTGTTGGTTTTCCTTATAGTTGGAAATGACATTATGGTATCCATTTTCAAGAGATAACGAAAAACTGGACTTCAAATGAAAACTAATTCTATTTTCTTCTGTTACGGGAAAAAAAAAAAAGGACGCAAATTCAAACTAGTAAACTAGGGAAGACAATAATTTCAATAAATCCTGATAAGATTAGATCCAACTGAATAAAAGTTACAGCTGAAAAAGAAAAGTGAAAGAGATAGAAGTGAGACAAACTCGGATAAGATTATAAGGGCTTCTCGTGTTGGGTTGAAATTGCAAGAGACATGAAGGAGGACCAGAAGGAGTTATAATGATGATAACAATAAGAAGAAGAAGAAAACCCAAAAAAGGAGAAAAAAAAGAGTGGTTCATTCACATTGATCATAGAGTGAGGGAGAAGAAGAATAAAAAAAAGTAATATATTTTACTATCATATTATATCAAAAACCGTATGTTCTGTATATTTTTTATTTTGATGTGATTTTGACTAGATCTAACACTCAAGAACATACACAGGTCCTATTGCAAGACCCTAAAATATATAAAAAGTCTAATGTGTGAAATTTTGATGGGCTGTTTATATTCAATTGAGGCACGACAATGATGACAGTAACATCACAAAACATATTTAGATTCGGATTTAACGTGTAATTGATAGCTTAAAAATTAGTTGTAATCTTTCCCTCATTCCGTAGTAGTTTAGAAGTGAACTCCAATCTCAGAGTTTTAGGTTGGATTTTAAAAATTATAACCGTAGAGTACGGATCCAATTAATCCACATCGTTCCAGATCGGCCTCCATTGTATCTGCTGATGCATTTTCTTATAAAGACAAAATCGGTTCTCTTTCATATGTATGCATGATGCAGTAATTTTTTTGGTACTAATAATACCGTATTATCTTAATTGCAAGCTGATAATAAAATATTCATAGACCGTATTATCTTAATTGCAAACTGATAATAAAATATTCATAGCTTACTTAAGGCCGTCACACATATATAATAAAATACATTAGCTCAATGATTATCCTAAGATTTGCAGTCGTTAGACAAAAAAAACTTTTCTTTATAATAACTAATGTATTTTTATCCTAATTATTTACTATTTATACAGCCACTTCT
The DNA here is from genome assembly GCA_946598075.1 of Artocarpus hirsutus. NCBI lineage: Eukaryota > Viridiplantae > Streptophyta > Magnoliopsida > Rosales > Moraceae > Artocarpus > Artocarpus hirsutus. Next base: position 17,640 of record CAMOHE010053662.1, read on the forward strand.
ATTTTAATTAACAAACTGTTATAGAACAACATGCAATGGCATCATGAAAAGATAGGAACTTAGATGTCATAGTGGATATTAATCTCTGATCTCTCTCTCTCTCTCTCTCTCTCTCAACTTTAATCAACCTTTTTTTCCTTTAAAAAACTTGGTCCACTTTCAGTACCCTTGTCATGAAAATTTTCATGGAAACTACATAAAACAAATTTTGACAAGCTTAGTCTTTTAAGCAATTGATTTCATTTCCATGTCAGGAAAAAAAGTAATTATATGAGAGAGAGAGAGAAAGAGAGAGAGAGAGTCTTTCTCCTGAGGTGCTTCCGAAATAGTAGCAAGGAAACTAGTAGCTTGTCTATTGCGAATCTTTAATCCACATAATGCTCAACTTAGAAACATCTACTCAAGATGATCTATTGATAAATCAAACCTATAATAAAATTTGGCCTACTTTTTTGCTTTACATCCAAAACCACCTTTTAGAAACATTTTATGTGATCCATTCACTTTATTTACGCTTTATGAAAATTTCAACATTGAGTATATATGATAGTACTACACCTTTAATTAGTATACCTAAAACTTTATTCATTATCATCACACAATTTACTTTTGGAATTAGATACATGCATTTTTTGACGTTAAAGAAAAGGACTTTACTTTCACATGATCTAGTCCTCTTTTTTCTTTCTTTCTTTCTTTCTTTCTTTTTTTTTTTTTTTCCTGAAACCAACCGTTGCAGTTATTTCTTTTGCAGTATATATATTATGATGTTTGTTCTTTCTCGTGATTAATGTGCTCATGTCGAGGTTGATTTCTAAATATGGCCTATATTATTTCCTCGATAACAAAAAGTCGAAAGAAGAAAAAATCATGTATTTTGAGTTAAAAGTTCTAACAAAAGATATTTAATTTTTAGCCTTTCATGATAATTAATTCAAAACCTCAAAAGCTATTTTCTTTCACCCTTTACCGTAAAAAGTGCCTTAGCAAGATCAGGTTTCGCATCAAATTGCGTCTTTCAATAAAACATCATCCGTTTCCTGCTTTATTTCAAGCTTGAAGAACAAGGATGTTTTAGGCACTGCAAAATTTTATATATATATATATATATATATAGCATGCATATACATATATATATATATATATCGTATCTATCTATACATCTATCCCTAAATTTGTCAACAAAGCTAACGTAGCACACTGTCAATGATATGGTGATATTTGTAGGCAAATTCACCATCACAAGGAATTTTCCACAGTCCAATTGAAGTTGATCTGGGACAACAGATGGCAAAATAAAGGCTTACATGATTAGTCAGATACACCCCGTTTAATACTTTACGTCCTTTTCGAAAATTTTAGAAATATAAATTATTTGTTTTAAAAAAAAATGAGATCATAAATACCACATCAACAAGATTCGGAGATAGCTTGAAAATGCAGGAAATTGATTTCTACAAGTATAAGCATCGTCCATCACACACGTCCTCGATGTGATTGGAAGCCACAGATAGTATATTTAAAGAGTTACGTCTGCAGCTAAATAGCCACGTAACAATCGTCTACGATCGATTAATGTTACTACTACAGTCCTATATTCTAACAAATAATATGTAACATAACATATATATGAGTTAATTTTATAAATGGTCCTTAAAGTTTACTATAAGTCTCGATTTAGTCCCTAATGTTTAAAAGTTATATTTTGATCTCTAATCTATTTAATGAAAAATTTAAAAAATATCCCACTTTAGTTTTTAATTTATTACTTTATTTCACTTTTATTTCCTCTGTTATAACTAAGAGTTATTAGGAATTAAAATTTTAAAAATTTAAGGCGAAAAACTAAATATACTGATTTTTATGGATTTAATTAGAAAAAAAGAGACAATTTTATCAAATTATTACTAAGATGAATTAAAATTTAAAAAAAGATAAGATGAATTTTGAATATCGGTATTTAAAATTGAATGATCACACATTTTAAATAACAAGCTTGCATTATTATTTATAAATGTATATTTATATACTATGTTGATAATCATAATTCTGAACATCAAACTTATAGTATATACATATATAATATATTGACATTAAATATTCAACTTTAGCCTTTTGCTAAAAGAAAAAATAAAGCTCATCTTAAAAACAATATGATAAATTGTTTTTATTTTAGTTATATGAACCAAAATCGCTATATTTAGTTTCTCATTTTAGTTTTTCTAATTTTGATCTTATCTAGCTAATGAAATGACTAAAAGTGAAATAAAGTAATAAATTAATGACCAAAATAGGACATTTTAAGAATATTCTATTAAATATTTAACACCCAACTAACAGAGGGACTAAAATTGTAACAAAGTAAAAAATTAGGCACTAAAATAAGCCTTCTTAAACGTTGGGGTCTAAAGTGGGACTGGAGGTAAACTTCAAGGATCATTTATGAAATTAACCATATATATATATAGATATACACAAAGGTGAAACCATAAAAATTAGTCGAGAGTGGGGGAGTGAATGAATGAGCCAATTATGTTCAATTTAAAAGGAGTGAAATACAACTTTTCTAATAAATTTCAGATACAAAATTAAAAGGAAAAAAGTTTAGGGAGGCAGCTACCTAACCTCATCCATGTGACGTCTTGCCTTTTTTGCCATCACTTAACTTTCATAAATCTCGTTACTTGTACAGTAATGTTACTTACTTAGTAAGAAAATACTGAATTACAAAAAATTTTTCTTTAAACATTTAACATTGATTAAAACATACTTGAAAACTGTTGCGATTTTTGTCGCCATTCTTGTTGAGACTTCACTCAACCTTTGCCTTTAAAACCATTTCAAATCGTTTCTTAAAACTACTAAGAAACATTTACTTAAAACATAGCTTAAAACATCACTTCATAATTTTATAACACATTTAGTACAATGTATCTTAAAACTTTGAAAACATTTCTTAAAACTCTGTTTTTCTTGAAAACCTTGAAAACACTACATTAAATAGTGTAAAACCTTTTTTTTGTGTCGCGGAAGCAAACTGTAGTGGTATCCATTCCCACATCTTCCCATCTGTCCTTCCGCAGCATCTAGCTCCTCTAACGGGTCCTACTGGTTACCCATATATTACCTACAGCATGAAAAACTTTTTATGAGCTTACGTTCAGTAAGTTCAAACATAAACTCACAAAGCGTTTAAACATACTTTAAAACTTTTCTCATAAAAACCTTTTTCTTAAAACGTTTCTCATAAACGTTTTTCATAAACACTTTTCATAAAACATATTTCATAAACTTTCCTTATACGTTTTTCATAACACGTCGTTTATAAACCTTTCTTGAAAACATGAAAATGTTTTCCATAAACATTTATCATAAAACATTCCTCATAATGTTTTTCATAACATACAAATGTTTTTTATAAACATTCAACATAAAACTTTTCTCAATATATTTTTCATAAGCATTTAACGTAAAACTTTGTAATAGGGAATATAAGCAAATTCCTAATGCATGATTCCAATTATGCTTAATTATGTACCTTCAATTATGAGCATTTTATGAACACTCTTTTCTTACTTTAACTTACTATTCTCATTTCTTAACTTTCTTTATCTTGCTTTCACTTTCCTTACCTTACTTTAGTGTTTGTACCAACTCATTAATCATGAGATTATAAACATGATGCTTCCCTTGCGGAAGACTTGAGACCATCGATCACGTGGTCATGTACCTCACACCTTGGAGGTCAAACTTTAACTTTACTTTTATTACCTCATAACACAGAGGCTGATACGATACTTTTTTTTTATCTTTACTTTACCTTCTTATTATCTTTTGTGAGCATGTCAGATGCAGTCACATCATATGCAAACACACTTGCAATTTATACTTGTACTGTAAAATTTATTGCATAACAAATGCAACTTAATGCATAATAAATGCAACTTATTACGTAACAAATGCGTCATGTAATGCAACCACTTTTTACAAGTCATAACATGTACTCTAACATTCATTGCATAGCATATGCAACATGTAATGCAATCACATTTTATAAATCATAAATTTTATTTCGAAACTTAACTGAATGCATAACAAATGCATCATAAAGCTTATAACTTTAATTATGAAATATTATGCATTGTCAAAAATGCAAAACATACTTTAAATACTTTCTGAATCATAACATTGAACTTTTAAAACCATTTGCATAATAAATGCAAATAAACTTTAAAATTAACTTGCAAAGCAATTGCAAACACATTTGCAAACATATAAATAAGTATTTGAAAATCTTTTACTTCATGCTGTAGGTGAGGTTTGAACTTACCTGTTCTATGCTCTAGCGTTCACTATTCTTTTCTGTCTCATTCCTTTCTCATTCCATTGGTCGACTTCCGTGTCCTGAATAAACGACAGCCGACTCATTAATTAAATTTCTTTATTATCAATCAACTCGATTGATAATAAAACATCTGCATTAACCATTCTTTCCTCTTTACATAATTCGATATATTATCGGTTTACCCTTGTCTTTTCTTAATTTTGTAAACCATTGGGTTACCTCTCATTTACTTAAACATCCCTTACTACGTCACACATGACGGTTACATTACTTAACATATTACGGAACATTTTTCGTCTAAGAACGTTATGCTAAATCAGAGTGTTCGGCTCCGTTCTAGGCTTTTTTGTAAAAAAGATGTTTTTACCCTTGGTGGGTTTTTCATCCATTTCCTAGCTTAACAAAACTCATTACTTAATTTTAACATTCCGTTACATGCATAATATAAAAAATTATCACTAAGAAACATTTCCCGACATCGAACGTTCTAGGCCCGTTTTGGTCTTTTTCATAAAATGACCATTTTGCCCTTTGTGTCATTTTCCTTCATTCTTTTCTTAACTGAACTTTAAATCCTCAAAACTTAACATCCATAACAATGCATTTTAATACAATACATACTGTAGGCGAGATTGCTACTTACTTGGACTCTGAGTTAAGCGGGTCTAGTTGTTCCTCGCTGTATCTACAGTATGTGAAGCATCCTCTGCAGTGCTCCATGAGTGACCATAAATGGCTAGGAATGCTTCCTAGAGATCATACATTCTTTAACATATCATTCTGGACTCCGATAATGCAGTTTAAATCGCTTAGATCCGCGTGCAATCAGTATTGGATGATTTTCACCGGAGTGGAATTAGCTTGAACAGAGGTCACCGTTGCGTTCAGAGCATCAAAACTAGTCGGGAGGCGGTCTTGAATCGTCGATCGAAGGTCCGGATCGTAAAATCTCAAAAGGCCTTTGATCGGCCGTTAACCGTTGTTGACCGGCGTCAACTGGCCTCGTTGGTGGCTGAGCTTGAGCCTAACCCCCCTAAATCGACCCTCTTGAGTCGAATGGTGGGGTCAATTTCTCTCAATTTGGCCTCCAACCACTCGAATCGAGAGTGGGATTCTCGGCCCAAAATGGTGGCTCCGATTTCGGTCTCACAGCGGAGCTACCGTGAAATTGGCCTAGGGGAAACGTTCGCCGTGGCCTTCTGAGCAATTCCCCAATGGTGGGGCTACTCAACACCATGTGAAACGGCGGCCCCGAGGCTCCCACGGCGGCGCTAGGTGGCGGTGGCCTTTCGGACTCATCCGACGGTCGTTGCTTGCAATTGAGGTGTCCAACACCTTCCTCTCACTCCTCTGAGTGCAATTGTGCCATCAATTTGGCTTCACGGCGGCGGAATGGAGGAGTTCAAACTCCTCACGGCGGTGCGACACCGGCCCTCATCGTTCTCCGGCTGCCGGCATTGGATCGTGCAATTGGGCGAGGGGTTTCACTCCCCGTTGCCGTCTGAATCGGTTGGTGGGGGCAGTGCACCTCACCGCCGCCGTAATCGACGGTTCCCATGGCAGCTCGATGGCAGAGATAGGGCGGCTCCAATGAGGCATTTCCAGCCAAAATTGAGCTGGGAAAAAGATGTCATCCTGCTCATCTCCTCACATTGAGTCCATAGACACTAAAATCACCTCAATTGGTGGTCGGACGACGAAGATATCAGCTCAAAAAAATTTGGGTTTCACCGCCACTTTGGGCGGCGCGTGACCCTTCCTCCGGCGGTGTTTTGGGCTGTTCAGCACACCGTTGAGCTCAGCTTATCGAGAGCTTTCTAATGGTGTGGGAGGTGTCGTAAACGGAGCTCGAAATCTCAAACTGATTTTGAGGAGAGAGAAAATGTAGAGAGAGAAAGTGAGGAGAGAGAAAGAGCTAATAATTATCACGAACTTTCCTTCTTTTTTTTCTTTTTTTTTCTTTTTCTCTCTCTTCACTTTTATATAAAAATTTTGTGGTCTACGCAGTCCAATCCTATACTGCGTGACCTTAAACAGTTCAATTCTTATACTGCATTGCTTTTGCGATGTAATTTTCATTCTGTATATTTTTATCAGTGTATTCTCCTTACACTGTATTATTCTAATACCGTATAATTTTCATGTTATTATACAATATTTTCCTTAAATTGTGTTTTTCTTCTTAATATAATCCTTAATTTAATGCATTTTTAATGCATTAAAATATCAGGTTGTTACAATCTATAAGTGGCTCTGCCCCTATATATAAAATATATATATATATATATATGTATATGAATATTAATATTAATATCGTCCTATGGCCCTTAAACAATAGAATTCTCACTTTATTATTTGAATTTTATTTAGTTCCACACAACTTTGAATTTCTGTTAAAAAAATATAAAAAGAGGTGAACTAATCTCATTTAATTACCACGCTTTATTTCAGTTCATGTATAAAACAATTGGCGAAAAATATCATATGACCTCATGTAACCCCCTATATTTCTATCTGTTTTTTTTATAAAAAAAAATTCTGATAGGGTTAAGTGTGATTAATTCAAAATCAAAGGGTAAAATAACAATTTTGTAAAATTTAGGGGCAAAATAGAAATTGATCCTAAATTGAGCTTCATGTGTGATATTTTATGTTAAAGAGTTCAACATATATATAGCGTGAGCAAAAGCTTGGATTTATTTATTTGAGCTGGCTTTTGTTGAGATGAAATATTTATTATCTATTTGAATTTCCGTTCAACGTAAAAAAATTATCATGAGGAAGCTGATTAGCTGCGATTAGTAGTAGTTTGCCTTTCACGTCGGCTAGATGGATACATAAAATGGTGTTGGTCTTGTTATCACAATTGCCAATGTTGTTTTCATTAGGGGAATAAGTGCGGGGCCACTAATAATTTAGCCAAACAGTGTCTTTTTGTGATGTGATGTTCAAGGGGAATCACCTTTAACGTATCAGGCGCTCTTTTGCCAACAAGTGTCTGATTAATATTATTACAATATAATTATTAATTTATAGGTAGATTAAATCCGAAAATAATTCTATATTATGTATACAAATATGTAACATTATGAGAGCTTGTAGGGACAAAGCGTGTAGTGGGAGTGGTCGAGATATATGTATTACATCCCAGTTTAATTGATTCACGCCCGCAAAAACACACAATCACACACTTTACAAGCACATTAAAGTAAGAGAGAGAAAGAGATCAGAGTGAAGATCATAGAGTTTTGGCTATAATATATATATGCGCGCGCGTATACATATAGAAATATATAATCATTTACATGCATAATTGTCACATGAGAAAATTAAGAAGAAATATTATTCAAGACCCACATCCTGTCAAGAATATGAGCATACACACCTATACATACACATATATACATCTTGCCTGGTTTAATTTATGTGTGGGTGGATACTAGTTTCTCCATGCACATGTGATTTGGTAAAATAATTTGATTGATATGGGCTTTAGTAGGAGCATCACGCTGCCCTAGCTTATTTGTCTACCAGTTCAAACCCTAATTACCATTTTAGCTATAGCTAGCTTTAGCTATAGGCTTTAGTACTTCAATTAAAAAAAAAAGATGGGGTTAGAAAAGAATATCTAAAAGAAGCTCTCTTTAACCGCCGCTTCTTTCGCGGATATGTTTGGTCCCTTTGCTCGTTTGATTGTTTTATTTAGCAAATAGCAATAATTATATAGATTGGTCCCTTAAAAATATATTAATATAGACGAAAGGGGTGAGGATTTTTCTTTTTTTTTTTAGTTAATAAAACGAAGTCGCTGTCAACCATAATAGATCTTTTTATGGTGAAAAAAATCAATGATAGATAGAATTTATAACCCTTACGTTAGTTTGAGAGATGATTTAACCAATCATATTATGTATGTCATTTAATAAACTCAAACATAAAAATACATAAACTCAGTTAAAAATCATTTTAAAAATTTTAAATAATGTGACATAAATCAAAAATTGGACAAGGAATCCGATGTTATTAGATTCCATACAATTTTGAAGAAAGTGAAAAAAAAAAAAAGGAAAAGAAGTTAGTTGAGCTTGTAGCTCACTCATGAACAAGTAGTGTTGTAATTAAGTACACTTTTTTCTCATGTTTCTTTCAGCCAAAAAGAAACTCATGCTTTTTCTTTTTCATGTCGTGAGACAAAGAAACGCGTGGTTGACATTGTTTGGCTGTCACAGAATAATATGTTGACAAAGAAACAAAACACTATTCACTGCCTCTCTCTAGCAGGATTAATTATCAGCTTGTATCTATCAATCTGTAAGATTCTTTTTTTTTTTTTTAGTGTCCCACACAATTCAATCAGTAAAAATATTAATTATGTCCAAAGTATAGCTGCCAATAATTTGGCTCCTAGAGACTCGATCCACCACAGCAATATCTTGATTGGCTATTTGTGTAGGCTTTGGACGCCAAAATTAATACATTATATGTGTGTGCGCGCGCGCCAAGCTTCATCAAACCTATTGTCAAAGCAATAAATTTCAAGTTTATAGGTTCAGTTTGTGTGGAGGTTAGCTTTGTACTGGCCTCCATCATTTCCTACTTTTACTGGCCCCACAAGAGAAGGTTGCTGTATCCTAATTCAGTTTGAAAAATGTTGATATTCATTCTCGGTAATGATACAACTAGTAGGATGTGATTTTTTTTTTTTTACTTCTAATCCAAAAAAAAAAAAAAGATAAAATGGTAGAGGTCAACATTGGGTGGGTTTTAAAAATTGGGTTCTGTGACGCTCCGGGGGAGGGGGTTAGTAGTTTTAGGTAAAGAAAGATAAAAAAATTAAAGTGAATAGGAAGAAAAGTAAATAAAGATATATAAAAAATAAATAAATTAAGTAGATTTTTCGTTTGAAACAAATATCGAAAATAAACACCATCGATCACCGTCACGTGAATGCCACGAAGGTGGAGTCGAGACCTTATTCTCATTTACCATCACGTGGAAGCTAGACACAAAGGTGGGTAGGCAAGTAAATAATAAATCACAATATTAATAATGCAAAATCATTGAAAATCATCGTACGTAAGCATCGCCTCTAAGATAAATTAAAAATATACAATTAACAGAGACGAAAACCACATCAACACTGACATCAGGACAAGTCGTACAGCGCATGTGTCATACCACAGTTCCTAGAAAATACCATTTCAATCCCAAGAGTCAGGTTTCGATCCTGGGACCTTCCTCCCTCTTTAAACCTGGAAGGGGGATATTTAAAAATAGGAAAACATGAGCGAAAGGCTCAGTAAGATAATTAGTTAAAAACAAGTTATTTTAAAATATCATTCACAAATCATATTGACTAAAACAAATGTCAAAAAAATTATTTATAAAGATTAATAAATACTTACTTGAACAAATCTTGATAAAACGTTACCGTACGGGTTTTGAAAATCGGAAAGAATATCAAAATACAATTCTTCAAAATCAAAGATAGAAATCATTCTTAAAAGAAAACATTTAAGAAACAAGCTTCAGTCAAAACAATTTAAAAAGGGCTACTAAAAGAAGGGATGAAAATATCCTACCTCATTTGAAATCCAATAACGTAAACTCCAAATAAAATCCAACGTAAGCTCCAATCAACATTTAAGAGCTTAAAAACTACATTCAAAATCAGATATCATATTTAACAAATATCATTATGTCAGTTTAATTATCAGTGTGCCTTTTGACTCAAATAATCATAATCCTTTTTTGAAACATTTTAGAATCATTAAACATTAAAAACTAGAAGAAAAATATAATTTTTCAAGTCCACAGTTGGCCTGCTGAATTCCTTGGTTTGGCTTGCCGAGCTGCATAGTTCGGCTTACCGAAAAACCAAGTTCGGTCAGCCAAACTTTTCTAGGTTCAGCATGCTAATTGTATGAATCCGGCCTGTCGAACTCATGAATCCAGCCTATCAAAAATCAAGTTCGGCCTGCCAAACTGGCAAAATTAGGAGACCCGAGACTTTGAGTCTCGACCTCCCCAAGCTTCAAATCTTAAATTAAAACTTGTTTTTCAATTCCCAGATCATGAAAATCATATAGAAAGCATAGAAAATCATAATAGAACAAGTTTGAACTATTTTCCCCAAATTTAAACTCAAGTTTACAATAGAATTGAAAATCTAAGAAAAATATCAAAAATTGATTAAATCAATTTTTGTTCAAATAAAGCTTAGATTCATGATAAAATAAGTCCTATAAGCTTAGATTAAACATTATCTAAGCTCAATGAAGTTCAGATTCAATAATCAAGGAAAATTTAAAAAATTAAAATCTAAACTTTGAAATTTTAAGAAAATGAAAAAACTAACATTTAATGGTTTTTTGGATGAAAAACTTGATAATTTAAACTTCAATCCTTGCTTAAATTCATGAGAATGGAGCTTGAAATCAAAATTTTTGAGAGAGAGAAAGAGAGAGAGTGGGCTGAGCGTGAGAGGAAGAAAGAGAGAGAGAGGGAACGTGAAAATGAAAAGAAAAAAGAAAGGGAAAAAGAAAAAGAAAAGCCCAAGGGCATTTTCGTAAGTATGAAAAAAATGTTATATAAAAATATCATTTTATATTTTAAAACTAAGATTAAATTTTAGATATAACAAATACAGTAAAATCTTCAAATGACTAAAATTAACAACAAAAATTGCACAGGTACACTTAATAATTAAACTTAACATAACTAACCTTACTTAAAAATTCAGGGGCGTTACAGGTTAACAAGAGAAATGGCTTAATTATATTTATTGAGTTAAAATATGTTTTCAATTTATAAATATTCTACATATGTCTCAAAATTATATCATTAAAATAATTACAATATAATTATGTAGTACAAAATGTAATATCATTAAATTAATTATTATATAATTAAGGATATGTTTAAGATATTTTAAATATTGTGTTAAATTTTAATTTCACATCAAAAATTTGGTCATGTAGTGTAATTTTTTCTTTGAAATTTTTCTCACCCAATCGAAGTTTAAATGTGTTAATTTAAATTCACCTAATCAACTTAGAGTTTAAAATCAATCCACCCAATTAAAGTTTGGATGAATTAGATGGCGGGTTGGATTGAATATTAGGAAAAGATAAAAATAAAAAATAAAAACTAACAGTTTAACGCAAAATGAATTAAAAAGCTAAAATTCATTACATACTGATGTTATAAATTCCCACATTGTCTCAATAAGTCATAAACCAATGGAAAGATAAAGTATCTGCAATATATAAGTTCAAATACAATAAGGATCAGTTTAGTATTGTTGTGTTGTGCTATGAACCAGAAGCAGGTAGACCTTTGGTCGAAGTTGCTGTGAGAATTAAAAGTAAAATTGCAAGTGTTCGGTAAACTATATAAAAAGTTGTTGTGGAGACATATGATAATGAAAATAGACATATTTTACTAAGCATACTTACAGTTTAAAGCTTTCAATTAATTTTAATTTTAAGGTTAACATACATAATATTTGTACATTAAAACATTAAAAATGTAAGTTTATTTTTTATGATTTCATATACTTTTAGAAAAGCACGTAAAAAAAAAGTACAATTGAAATTAAATTTTTTTAATGTCTTTTACTTATTTATTTTAATTTGTTGTGGCAAAATACATAGATTGGAAATTATATATAATTGTTAAAGTTAGCTTAATAATTTTAAATTATAAAGCAGAAGTTGTTATAAAAAAGCAACCCTTGACCTATTTTTCAACTTTGTCAGTTGGACAAGAGCTTTTAGAAGTAGCTTTTCAAAAGCAAGGTTTACCAAATACCTTAAGCAATTATAGACGGTTATAGAAGCTAAAAGTAGCCTCCAAAAGCAATGTCAAATGGGCCTTAAGTCATAAACTAACAAATAAATCATAATAAAAACTAAAAAAATAAAAATATTAAGGAACATCAATCAACATAGTGCGTAATTGATAAATTGGGTGGGTTCAGATTAAGATGAGTTGAAATTTTCCCAACCCAAACCCCCCTCAATGAATTCTTAGAATGGGTTGGGTTAACCTGAACTACAAGTTTGGATTATCTTGAGTTGGGTAAATTAATTGAGTTCATTGAGTTTTCTGGCTTTTTGTTCATCCGTTTTAAGTCGTGTCTTTGCATCCCCAATCCACTGGACACTTAGCTATCCATTAAGATCACATATGAAACAAAAAGTATTCTTATCCCTATTTTTGGTCACTTGACATTTAAGGAGCCCAATGTCCAATGAGAGCCATATTTTCAACGTCACTAAAAATTTTAGTCATCTAATGAATTTATAATAAGATACGTATAAACAAGGGATACATATATATATATATATATATGTAATTGTGGACCCCAACCAAAATATAATATACCAATTCATGAGAAGGAATAAGAAATGAAAGAAAAGCAAGATTAAGAAACAAAAACGAAATTCAAACATATATGTATACACACATATATAGCTGCTTAGTTAAATAATTTCCCAGACACTTACCGTCGGTTAAGTTTTATAAACGACTGATCACCGATATTGAATTTACCACCACGGCCACTGCCCTGATTGTGCTGAATATTTACTTTTGTTTTTGTTTTTTGCTTTTTTGGGGGGGATTAGATTGTGTTGAATAGTACGCTGCAAGGCAATTTTCATGAAAAGAATTTGAGGTTGGGTACTTCTATTATCAAGTCATGAATGTTTCGCCGGATCAGCTTGAAAGTTGAATAACATATATATATATATATATATATATGTGTATACACACACTCTATTGCTTACCTAATATCGTTATTATTAGCTATTTGCTTACCTAATAGTTGTAAAAAAAAAGTAGTTGACAAAAAAAATTATGATAATCTATAAGGTGATACTCTTATAATGCTATATCATAAATTTTTATTAAACATACTTTCAGTGAAAAGATAACTACTAAAAAATTAACCATTGAAAACTTGTTTATATATATATATTTATCAGCTAGCTTGATCACAAAAGTCCTATTGAACTAAACCCCACAAATAGTTCTAATTTACGATCAATCAAAAAAACAATAATTAACAGTTTAGATAATGTAATTATTTGATTAGTTTATAACCTCTTAGACGTGGCCTATATGTATTTGCCTAACCAAACATTGTCAGGACATAACTTTCACGAAAAGTTCATTGGTCTAGAACACCAATCAAAGTCTCATACACAATATTACTCTCTTTCAATTTGTTTCTGTGTTTTTTGTTGGCTAGCTTTATTATTGCCTTGATATCTAAATTAATGGACTGCAGTGTGTAAAATTAGTTAGGCGATGATTAGATCTTTATGTATGTCTTTCCAATATATATACTGTTGAAGTCCGGCATTGATTAGACCCAAGGGTTTTCAAGTCTATGGCCATATATACGAAAGAAAATTTCACCTCTCTCTCTCTCGGAACCAAAAAAAAAAAAACAAACAAACAAACAAGAATTTCTCAAAAAAAAAAAGAAGAAGAAACATATTTTTTTACCTTTCTGTTTTAATAAGTTATATATGGCACGTCAAAGATGGATCGATAAACATAGATAATAGAACACAATTAAAACATTAAAAATAGAATATTTAAATCGCAGTTAAACACATTCTAGATTTCTTGATAGTTCTCCCATTCCCGTGATCGTCCTTCATGCATATAGATTAAATACAATACACAAAATATTACGAGCACAATAGGATTTTTGTTGCCTCTATTTATTTATTTATTTTGCAAATTCATAAGTTGCCACATGAGGTGTGGTATTCCTTGTCATCCGGAATCCAAGTCACTGTTCTTCAAATGGGCTCAAATCACGTGCACAAGGGCATGTATGCAAAATTTTTGTGATTGTCAAAGATTCGGAACATTATATATATATATATATATGTATGTATATGTATATGTGTGCAACAACTTATAAAATTTAGAAATAATTTTTCAAAATTAAAAATTTAGAAGATAACTTGTTAATTTATTCACAACATATATATATAAAGGTAAAAGCATCAAATTAATAAAATTGAATACGGTGGGTGTAAAAGTGGTTGAAACTAAAAATATTAGTTTAAAAACTATAACATCTAAGAACTTTATACTGTAGTAAGTTTTTGCATTTATAACTATAAAAAGTTTTACTCTAGCTGTTAGTTTAAACCACATGCCCTAATGCCAACAATATGAATATTTCAATGTTTTTTAAAGGTTAGAAATATCTAAATATGGTGCTTTTGCCAATGTATTTATAAAGGAGTCGAAAAACGGGTACTGTTTTGTCGGAAATTTCTTCTTTTGATGAACGTACAACACCATCTCGTGCTTGACCTCCCCCATTTCTTGTCCTTGTTTCTTTTCTTTCTTTTTTATTATTTTTTTGACTTTAAAAACTATGTTGTGAATCGTGATCACATTATAATATTCTCTTACGTGGCCAAGTCATTTTATTGGAGAAAGAGAGGACTCTTTTCAAGAAGGACTGTTGAATTTCATTAGTTTTATCCAATTCTCTCATTCTTTCTTAGGAAAAAACAATCACGCAATTCTCTGAATTCTGCTATATTATTAAAAATAAATAGATATATATCTATATATATGTGTGTGCGCGCGCTTGTTGACCTTATGTTTTCTCATCAATAATGCAGAAATTCTTATTTTGATCATTGTTCAATCATAGTTTATATAGCTTCTAATTCCAATTCGGTTAGTTAACTTCTAAGGGCATTATTACTACTTATTAAGTAAGTTTTTACAAGAAACTTAAATATAAAACATATGACACCTCAGACTTGGAAGCAATCATGCATAAATTATGGTTTTCTTGTCAGACAAGAAACTTTAAATTTAACGGATACATATCACCAAAACATTGCAGAAAAGGTCTTCCATAAGATTAAGTATCTGATTAGATATTCCTTTTGCATTATTAAAAAAAAAAAGAGAGAGAATAAAAAGTAATTCTGTTATTAAGGAACAAAACAAAATAAGACAAAAATATTGCACGCGTATATATTTACAGTTCCAGAAATGGACAATAAGAAACTTGCAAAATTTTCGGTTGCAATGAAATTTTATTCCAGTTGGTAATTGACACTGACCCAATTTGGATAATCATTTTCTAACCCTAATTAACCTGGATTTGCTATTTGGGTAGCTTTCAATGGCTCTAATGACGTCAAGGCTTTTCACGTCTTACAGTTCTAAAGAAAAAGGATGGAAAGTCCTGTCAATATCTTGTGGCTATTTAATTTTTGAGTGGCATATTCCTGTGGCCTTAAATATTTCAAGAAAAAAGATTCTGTGCTCCATCTAGACAGTGGATTGATTGGCCTTTAAATTAAAAAGAATTTTTTTTTTTTTTTAGCAGGCAAGCAGAATCACATGTCTCCTTTAAACATGCATCTTTATTTAATTCATATGTGACTTTTTTTTGTATTTTTCTACTAATTACTATTGTTTAAATCCCGTTAATAATTATTAATCTGCGTATAAAATTCGTTCATTGACTAAGGAAGGAAGTTAGAAAGATGAGATTAACACTCTATTTCCATTGAAAAAACGTTTAACGCTTGCTTTGGTAAGGGTGAAGGGAATAAAAAAAAAATTAGGGATAAAACCAAAAAAAAATATATGAATAAGAGAAAGAAAGTTGTTTTTTCCGATTGATTTCTTTAGCACAATTAAAAAAAATGTGGTCAAGCGAATCTTATTTTACCAATTACTTGATATTATTTTGGATTGAAAATAAGGATTAAGGAAGCATACGTAGTTTGACTCTATAATTTTCTCCTAAAAAACCTCTAAGCTTCTAGATGAATTATGACAGTAGGGAGACCTACAATTCTTTGTATACGTTATTTTTTCTATCATACCAAACAAACCACAATTCCATGTTCTCATAATAAATAATCCATCCACTTTTCTCCCCCACCAAACATATATAGTATAAGTTCCAGATTAAATTTTATCCTAGTTAAAATCACTTTCTTTAAAAAAATGGAACGCCTCAACTAACAAAGTAAAGCAGAGTTACGTGTGAGGACTTGAGATTCACATAAATGTTATGAAAATCGTCCGAGCAAGTTATTGGGTGTGGAAAAAAAGAAGTTATTGGGGATGATTTTTTTCCCCTCCAAAAGAGCACTCACGTCTTATATCGTGCTTGGCAAAGTTGATTTTAACCAACTTTTTAATTAAAAACAATATAAAACTCTCACATGTTACAATAAAAAGAAAATAAAACTACTACAGTATAAAACTTTTACATGCTACAGTATTCACAGTTCTAACTCTCACACTAAACACTCAATTAATGTAATGCCTGCTTCAATTGCAGCAGCAAACAAACAATGTTCCCTGATAGGTTTCTTTTTAGCTGTTATGGTCCCCAAAAGTACAAATTCACATAACAAGTTCGAACAGGAGGATCACGTCAGAAGTAAGAACACTTAATAGCAGGAAGATAACAACACAGGATTGTTAAAAGGTCCCCTCATAACCTCAACAAAATTACTAAAAGTCGAACAAGAAGTTTGGTATTGCTCCTTTATTTTCATTTCAAAAACTCACATACACTAATTCAAAAAAATAAGTCACCTACATCATCAATTCTGGCAGGTTAGGCCCAAACCTTGTTGGTTTGCTAGTTAGTTAATCCATTTAGAAATCCGTTCATCTCAACTTTACGGGGCCCTTTGTTTTGCAGGGTTGAACCACATTTGAAGCCTGTTTACTGCAGTGGTGTTTCTTGTAAAAATTTGAATTTCTATAGTACACTCAAGTCTCAATTCATTTTTCCTACTAAATGCAAGGCGTTAATAGCAATGAAAACCTTCAGATGCTGTCTCAATCTGCAATGCAATTAAAGGTAATTAGACAAATAATATGCTTCTTTATCATCCTCGCTGCCAAGGAGCACAAATAGAAGACGAGTGAGCTTTTAACTTCTTCCAAGGATACAACTTTCTTTTTTCGGATGAATGTTAAAAAGGGTATAACTTGTGAAAACAAGAAGAACCCTCTTTATGGCAAAAATAACTGTATGATTATCTGTGGTCCAAGATGACCTTACACAAAAGAATGAAACACTAATAGTACAATTTTTGTCACCAAGTATGTGAGCGATCCGAGTTCACCAACAATCCGCCTTAGATGCTACCTTTGGTGCTGTACTTGAGCTACTTAATCTGGTGTCACGAAGCAAATACTGTCATAACAAGCACGAAAAAATAATTCAGAGAATGAGTACAAAAAGGAACATCCATCAGTGAGATGGTTCCATTTGACAAGTAGCCATGTCCAAACAAAGTCCCTGACAGAGTCCACGTTTAGCACGCATGTTTTGCATGTGCATTGAGAGACGGCAAAACTAAGAAGATCCAAAACGAACAATGACCAACTAAAATGAAAGAAAATTATACAGGAACCAATTTCCAGAAATAGAAACATCAGAACCTTTTATGCCACGTTAGTGATCACATTTTTCCCATACGTACACCCACATCCACGTGCATTTGGTTAAAACATTAACCGCAAATTGCAATCTTGGTTTTTTGAAAAGGCATCCTAGATACAAGCAAGGGCTATATACACAAAAATGGAGGGGCCCTTTAATCGAGGGGCCCTTTTCTTTTTCCTTAAAGTTGCATAAGTAATTAGCCAGCTACAAATACAAATGCTAGTTTGGAGAATCCAACCAAACAGAATGGAAAACCATTGGATCAGCCGTTATAAAATCAGTACAGAATATGCTATATTATTGATGAAAGCAGCAAACATTTTGTACTAGACATTTACAGTGTCAACGTATAATTTAGCCATATGCTAAATTCTCACTTATCCAAGTCACAAGTAGAAAAGTTTGATGCGGACTTGCGATGTTTGTCATTGCCTAATGTTGTAATACTTCATCTTATCCACATAGTGAGAAGTTCTTGGGGCTATACATACAATTCTTATCTACATAGTGAATGTAAATGCCTCCATCTCGTTTAAATTTGTTCTTTAGCTTCCTTTTTCTTTTTCTTTTTCTTTTTTGGGTAGTGTAACAGAATAAATGTTGAGAAATAATTTATTGATAGACAAATGAAGAATAAAAAATCAACAAACGATGACACTCACGTCATCTAGTATAATTTTATGTCAAGTTGGCCGATATCTCAGGTATCTGCCACGGGATTTGTGGGTGAAAATTCAGAAGAGTGTAAAAGAAACTCATACCAATAAGATGAGCAATTGAGAGAGAGAGCACATCTATGATTAGATAAATCTGACTAGAAGTGTGTCAAGTGCCTTCCTAGCTTTTCAGTCCTTTGAGACTTGAACAATTAAGCCAGTTGGTGTCTGAACAGTTTTCAGGTGACCTGAACCAATCAGATCGCGAAGATGAAATCTCATAGCAAGTGGAGGTAATCGAAGACACTTCTTCTCCAATGAAGCCGTCCTCATTTATTTGTATCTCCTGCGGTTTAGAAGAGAAAGAACTTCCTTTCTTCCCTGAAAAGGAAGTAATTAAGATGTATCAGGATTCATAAAGCCATCCTTGTATCAGGGTTGAAAAATTTACCAACCTGATAGATTGCATTCCATATAATATGTGGAATCAACAAAACAAATATATACTTCTTTCATTAACAAACCAATTATGTAAACAACTAAAGTGGCAAAACAATTATATACCTTAGAGAGGCCCTTGAGTACTGAACCAATATTTGCAATGGTGAACCAGTGCATGTTTGGGTCAATAAGTTGCCGACTCTAAAAAAGACAATTCAATATCAAAATCTGTAGGCTATCGAACTTTTGAAACTTAACCAAAAGGATAAAACAATTACCGAAAGGAAATTAGCATTTATATTGGAGAAATGAAGTCAGAAAGAAACATTCTAGGATGTTGGCTTCTCACTGGCCAGTATGTGTTCAATGGCTTAACTAATTAATATAATAGATTAGTGTGAATGCCAAGAAACTGTGAAAGTATCATAGATCAACGAGAATAAAGCTTAATTACATGAAGACCAGCATTAATTAGAAGGGTAATATGCTCATCCTTCACCTTTCCTCCAAGTGACAAAAGTGTCCACTGCAACAGACGTGACATTCATTAAGGATGTTTTATGATATATCCAATAACCAAAGACTTAAAGCAACAGAAACCGAAGTTAAAATTTGATAGGCCCACTCGGTTTCAGCTCACCGATCAATAACTGCAATTGAAGCTTAAAACAAAATATTGGCAATCTGGCATATTAGAAATTAATTCAACAGAGCAATTCTCATATAAGTCTGGCAAAGGATAGGAAGGTTGTTCGAGAGTCCTTCTGCTCTCCACAATTGATAGCAATTCTTAAGACAAGAAAGACATACCCCTCCCTTCCACTACTCTCCCCTTTATTCTCATTTTCCTAACCGTCTCTAATTCCTTTCCCCAATGCTAACTAACTAACCATTCTCCCTCCACTCATTTCCTTCAAGCCTTCCACAATCTTCGGAGGTCATTCTCCTAACGTGATTTCGTCTCCCCTGGCAGTCCACGGTCCACCTCAACATACATTCCTCTTTCAGCATTACTGAAAAGCTCCACCTCAGCACTTGACTCACTCTCCTTCAAAGTCAGCCCATGCACACCACTCTTTATCTCTGGATCTTTTCTCTGCTTCCTTCTCCTTACATAAGTAACCCGAATTGGAGGCTTAGTAACTCCATCAGTACCCCCGCCCAAAGTCGCACCTTGTCCTCAAGGTGGAAATCGGGGAAGTGAGCAGCAATTATGTCAAATGATTCCCAAGTGTCATCATGATTTGGAAGCTTGTCCCAATGAATCAGTACTTCCATTGCTGTCTTGTTTCCACGATTGGTTTGACGAACACCGCGCACAGCCGCCGGGTAAGCAGCCATCTCCAGTTCTGAGGAAAGTTGGACTGGCAGCTCAGCTATGGGTGTTGTTGCTCCTACAGCAGTACGCAACTGGGAAACATGAAATACGGGGTGTATTGCTGCTGTTGGCGGTAATTGTAAACGATACGCTACCGAGCCAATGCGTTCGATCACTTCATAGGGTCCATAGTAGCGGGGAGCTAACTTCTCATTGCGGCGTTGCGCTAAGGAACGTTGTCGATAAGGCCGTAGCTTTAAAAACACCAAATCACCTACTGTAAACTCAATATTTCGCCGTTTTCCATCAGCCACTGCTTTCATTTTTTGCTGTGCCCGTAGGAGATGTTGTTTAAGAATATCAAGCATTGCATCTCTTTCCATTAGTTCTTGGTCAACCGTAGCCACTGGTGATGCACCAAGTTCATAACGAATTAATGGAGGAGGTTCCCGCCCATATAGGATACAAAAAGGAGTGGTCTTGGCAGCCGTGTGAAAGGATGTATTGTACCAAAACTCTGCCCATGGTAGCCACTTAATCCACTTGCTCG
>CAMOHE010053662.1:38443-49587 GCA_946598075.1 Artocarpus hirsutus
ATATTAGAAATTAATTCAACAGAGCAATTCTCATATAAGTCTGGCAAAGGATAGGAAGGTTGTTCGAGAGTCCTTCTGCTCTCCACAATTGATAGCAATTCTTAAGACAAGAAAGACATACCCCTCCCTTCCACTACTCTCCCCTTTATTCTCATTTTCCTAACCGTCTCTAATTCCTTTCCCCAATGCTAACTAACTAACCATTCTCCCTCCACTCATTTCCTTCAAGCCTTCCACAATCTTCGGAGGTCATTCTCCTAACGTGATTTCGTCTCCCCTGGCAGTCCACGGTCCACCTCAACATACATTCCTCTTTCAGCATTACTGAAAAGCTCCACCTCAGCACTTGACTCACTCTCCTTCAAAGTCAGCCCATGCACACCACTCTTTATCTCTGGATCTTTTCTCTGCTTCCTTCTCCTTACATAAGTAACCCGAATTGGAGGCTTAGTAACTCCATCAAAATTTTATCTAGAAAACTTAACAGAGCTGCATTAAGTTGCAGACAACTAATAAAACTAATGATTTTAGATATGCATAATCTTTTGGCTTATCAAATTCCATGCTATAAGTAATGTTGCATTAGAAGTTCTAAAACACATTAAGACAACAATACATGCCTTTTTCTGGCGATTTATTTCATTTTTCTAGATCAGGATACTCAAAGTTGAAACCCCGAATTTAAGATGCCTATGAATAATAAATGAATAATGCTCTGTACAACATTATAGTCAAATTCATACGCACGGTGTTGTCACAGGCGCAAAATAGATTACCATGGACTTAAAAATTAATACGGATGTGAGATAGAAACATCCACATTTGACTTTTTATGGTAGAATTCTGATACATGCAAGTAAACGCTTTTCTCTTCCCAGCAGGAAAAGATGGTATAATAAAGGTTTCATACATAAAAGCGGATTGTATTTGAAATTACAACACACTCACAAGCTCTTGATGTTCAATGCTAGGCTCCAATTTGAAATCAATGACGTGTGTTTTAAACCACTTAAAAACTTCAAGGTTGTCAAGCTTCTTCTCTTGCAGTCTTTTCTCGATGTGTACTATCTACATATCAAGTATTAGATTAATTATACACCTTGCAGCCCATTAAAAGGTCTCGTTGAATCAATCATATTAGCTGGTTTAAAAAAACCAAGTGCAATATATACATAAGAACATATATGCACAATTTTAATTAAAACAAAAAAAAAAAAAGAAAACAAATTAAACCTGGTTTGAATAGTCCTCTAAAAACATTATTGCATGATCATCTTGTCCAGTATTCAACTTGAAAATCCGCACTACTTTCTCCCTTTTCAGCGACTGCATAATACAAAATGCAATAAGCCAAATTGCCAAACATAAAGGACAAGATTTGAGAAGATTAAATTGATCATCTAAGCATCTGCACAGTTATCACAATCATGTAACCATAAGGTAAGAAGAATGCGTAAATACATCTTAAAAACATGTACTAATATGAGAATATGGCATGAGGGCTACCTTTCTTCAAAGGCAGGAAACCATGGTCCATCAATCTCCAAAATTTATATCTTTTCAATTCTTGATCATATATGTTATAACAAGTACAATACTTTCCATACACATTGACCACCATGACAATATCCACAAACAAAAATCAGGGGGAAGAAGAAAACGTACCTCTAAATCCCTATCCACTTGTGTCCTGTCCTTTACGCTGCTATACAGTTGCGACCGCAAATGAATGGCTGAATCGAAACCTGAAAACGTTGCACGCATCAAATAACAATATTAACACGAAGTGACAATAATCAAAGTAAGCATATAAATATGGAGTCCCATTTCTTGAAAAATATTGACAACAAACACAAATTCTGCAACAATTTAAATGTACCAATCAGCTAGCGATCGGCTTAACTGAACTCGTTAAAGAGAGCTTGCATTGCTTCAGATCTAATTAGCCAACCTAATGTTAACTTAAAGGCAACAGACTGGTTGCTCAGACTTAAAAAAAAAAAAACAGCAGCCAAGCTTTTCAGACAAATGAGGAACTTAGGCCAACGTAAAAGACTAATTATAATTAATAAACTAAAATTTTAATACCTTCAATAAATAGAACAAACATGTATTTAAATAAAATTCCAAACATAACCCTATCTCTTTCATCTTTGCTTAAAAAATTCCCAAAAAATATCTCCCTCCTTTTCTTCTCTATCTTCTCGAACTCTCTCGTCCATGTCAGAATCCGTCACACACTAGACGCGAATGTTAGATATAAACTTTTAACCAATAAACCCAAAATAATTTATAGGAGAACATGTAAGAACACAAATTTAGCCTATAATTAATATTATATCAGATTATTGAGGATTAATTAATAGATAAAATATCTGAATCTATTGATATAGATTGAATAGTGAAAACTCTTGAAACTATCGTTTCTTTTCTTGAAAGGGAGAAAAATGACTTTAACATGTTTTGATATGTTGAGAACCATAACCAGAATTAGTTTTTATATAAGGTTCTTATAATTCTTTAAATGATATCTACTTAATTTATTTCATATTAATTTTTATAATTAATGAATTTTTTTAACATTAATTGACATTATTAAAATTTAAACCATAAATAACTTTTATAGTTGATTGAAAATTATAAGTTGCCTAATATAAAAAAAATATAATTTTCTAATAATTTACCTAATATAGGAAATTAAATTTCCTAACAGCGAACGATCAGCCGCCGTCGCCGCCAAACAAACAGACGCCGAAAAGCCACCGCAGCAAAGCAAATCGGTGCTGGAGAAGAACTCTAGCTTTCCACGAGCGCTAGAGATCGCGCCATCTCCGAGCTCCGTCACATCATCGTCGACTGGATATGCAATCTCCAAGCTCAATCGCATCCTCGTCCGCTGAGAGATCCAGCCGTTGCAAAGTTTTGTTGCGTCGTCGTCGACTTGAGCGACCACACCACGACTAACTCCGTGAGGCTGGTTTTTTTTCTAACTTCGTCGCAGCCTCGCCCACCATTTTGTCTCCGTCTCGCCGAAGCTGTCGCGCCTCCTCCTCGTGCAACTCTGGCGATTGGATCGATTGTTTTTCCCGCGGCCCTTCGCGACGGCGACTGGTGGCTATGGGTGGTGTAGGAATTAGGGTTAGGGTTGTGGTCTTCAATTTGGGATGATTTTGAGAATTTGCAGGGATTGATTTGAAAAAATTTTTAAATTTTTTGTAAACAAAAGAACAGTGTCAAAAATGTCCAGTAACTTATGTATTTATCAATTTATTTACCAATTAAATTCAGAATGTTGCCAAATAAACCCTATTAAGGGTACGATAGTAGAAGTGATCCTTTAAAAACAAAAACGGTCTATCAAGTACAATATTTTGAAACCTTTACTATTTTCTTCCAATAGTAATTTCGCCCAAACAGTGTCAGGGGAACAAGCCCTAAACGGTAAGAAAGGAAAATAAAACGAGGAGGAATGATGACAAGATCCTGTCTTCTTTTTCGAAAACACGCCGTCGTCTTCCCAACTGGACTTGTGAACGACATGAATCTTAACAAACGATATTCAGCAGTAAACGACATGAAACATAAACAACGTCAACATAAAAAGCGACACCACCACGAAAACGACAAGAATTAAAAACACAACATGAACTGTGGAAACCACATTCTATGAGAAACGACATAACATAGACGTCAAAGAACGACATTTTATCTCTACTATTTTTTTATTTTAATTTTTTTTACAACCTTTCCTTTAAAATAGTTAGACGACATTGAATCTAAAATTAAATGAGCTAAATGTATATGCCCTTAATATCCATAATGCGGACAAAGAAACGGTATGTTATTTTTGTCATTTTCCTATCTTAAAGGACGATAAAGGAAACATATGTGTTTTGCAGGAACGAATAGCCGTTTCTATTTTGAGACAATTAACAAATTTCAGATAGAAACTTTAGCCAAAAAAAGGAGCGAAATGACTGTAAAGTTTTAATTACATGAATTTTGTAAAGAAAAAATGGAACGACGTATCATTTTATTATATAACAAAAGACTAGGACTCTTACAAAGTGTTAAGGAAGCCCGACATGTCGTGTTGTAGTTGAGTGACAAATAATATGGATGTCGTTTCCATGGGTAAACAACTGCACGACATGAAATACGAACTACAAATCGTAATTCTTTGCTTTTCTTTTTAAAGGGACAGATCGTATTTCCACAACAATAATTTAATGCAACCTTTTTTTTTTTTCTCAAGCGACATCAACTGTTACACCCACCACAAGAATGGCAGGAAACGTTTGACTTAATTTACCAAGAACAAAAACCATGTCGTTTTTTGAACAACAAAGATTATTTAAAAAAATGTCGTTCTTTAAATGACGACAACCATGCAAATTCAATTAACCATGATGTCGTTCGGAGGAAAAAAATTTAAAAACGCAACGTCGTCTTTTCGTCGAATGGGTATCCGCGTTGACGTAAGCGTCGCCAGAGCTCAAACAAAACAAGCCCTTCGTCGTTTGACAAAACGACAGTGCGTTGCAGATCGAGGCAAGTTCTGTTCTAGTTCCCATCTCTTGTCGTCTGTCTTGGCTGGCTCCAGACAACACCCCACTCGGCAAAAGGCTCCTCTCTCCCTCTCTCTCTCTACGTTAGATCGCAATCAAACATGTCCATATTATAAATAATCTTTCTTTCTTACTTACTTCCTAGCAAAACGCTGTCCACCAGCACGGGCATTTCATCATCATCATCATCTCTCTCTCTCTCTCTCTCTCTCTTAGTACTCTTGTCCCGTCCCTCCAAAAAGAAAATCTGTCTCTCAAGGAGGTACGTCATTTGTGTTGATATCAATATCTTCATTGAACTTATTGAACTAAATCCCACTGTTGTTTCAGATCCATTGAGCCCGAGGATTTTACCGGATGCCCATTTCATGTTCTTCTTGAAAATGGGTCTAAAAATCTTCGACTCTAGTTTGTAATTGTATTTCTGCCTTCAAAATAAAGATCCGGCTGTTTTTGTTTTGTTTTTGGCCAAAACCGGTTTCTTTCACTGTCATAATTGCATAACAAGTTCAAATCTTTTGTGGATTTGACATATCAAATCACCCAGTTCGGTGAAGACTTTTGCTATTTTGCCGACGCTTTTTTTTTTTTTTTTGGTGGATTTGACGGGCTGGGTTGTGAAGGTGACACATTTATAGCTGGCAATTGTCGGTGATTTGCGTGTCTTAACTTTTTTTTTTTTTTTCGTGATTATGTTCTTGTTTCCTTTTTTGCCCTTCTCCCCATTTCATCCAAGGCAGCTAACCATGCTGTTTATATATAAAACCAGTCTTACTTTCCATTACTGGATCTTCTTTCAAAGAACTTGCTTGGATTTGATGCATCTTTGAGCTTCGGTATATATTAGTTTTAGTTGTTGTTATATTTTTTTTTCACCTGGTTTGTTTTGGTATAGTTGTGAATGCATAGCCCAAGATCTCCTTATTCTCCCACTTTCTGTTTTTATTCTTTTTTTTTTTGTTTTCTTTTGTTCCATCTAATATATAGAAGGCAAGATTCTTGATTGCAATGCAATGATTTGGCACTGAAAATGTCATTTTCTCCCCCCCACCAAAATAATGTACTTGGATCATTTTTTTTGGCAGGAAATGTACTTGATTGATTTGATACTTCTAGTCACTAATTGTACTTGTTTTCTTTCCCTCTTTCTCGCTTAGTGAAAACAGCAAACAGCAGTGTATTTAATTCAAGTTTGAATTACTGCAGTGGTCCTGGATTGCATAGAACAACTGAAATCTGATCTTTGGATAAGTTATATTAAAAACAGTTCAAGCTTGTGGTGGTGAAAATTTTGAGGCAAATACAATACAAGATACAACTTGTTGCATTTATTGCTTCTCCCCTGTGTAATAAGTACTGCTTTTGAGCTCTGTATGTTCTAGTCAAAGTAGATTGGGTACAAAAATGTCGAGAGGAAGACCCGATGGGGGCCAAAATAAACGGTTCGTTGGCTTGATTTTGGGTTTGGTGGTCATTTGCGGTGTCCTGTTTGTATACTCGCGGAATAGCGGTTCGTCTGCTCTGGAGTATGGCAGTAAATCATTGAAAAAGTTCAGCTCTTATTTGGGTTCGGATGAAGATGCTGACGAGGCGCCCTCGGTTCTTGGAGAAGATGGAGAAGATGCTTTTATGCCAAAAAGCTTCCCAGTGAGTTATTCTCGTTTTTACAAGTGTTGCTTGGGTTTTGTTTTCTGCTTTAGCCTTACATACATACATTTTTTGTTATATTAAAGGTTTGTGATGATCGTCATTCGGAGCTGATTCCTTGCCTAGACAGAAACCTTATTTACCAGATGAGGTTGAAACTGGATCTTTCTGTGATGGAGCATTATGAGAGACATTGCCCACTGCCCGAAAGGCGATACAATTGTTTAATCCCTCCTCCACCAAAATATAAGGTGAATTTTAGTTTATGGGATTGGATGAACTTAACACTATTTTGGCCTCGGTTCTTAGCATTCAATACTAATTTCTTGGCTATTTTAATGGAAACAGATCCCAATCAAGTGGCCTAAGAGCAGAGATGAGGTATGGAAAGCAAATATTCCCCATACCCACCTTGCAACTGAGAAGTCTGACCAGAATTGGATGGTTGTCAAAGGTGAAAAGATTGTATTTCCTGGAGGAGGAACGCACTTCCATTATGGAGCTGACAAGTACATTGCATCAATTGCTAATGTAAGTGAACACGCACTTTCATAGGAGGGAAAAAAAAGGCTAATAAAGTAATTTTTTATTTCATTTTCTCATTGTGATGAACTCACTTTGTGACTTGGACTGGCAGATGCTGAACTTTCCGAACAATAATTTAAACAATGGAGGGAGGATTCGTACGGTGCTGGATGTCGGTTGTGGGGTTGCTAGTTTTGGAGCATACCTCCTTTCTTCAGATATTATTGCAATGTCCTTAGCACCCAATGATGTTCACCAAAACCAGATCCAGTTTGCCTTAGAGAGAGGGATTCCTGCATATCTTGGTGTCCTGGGGACGAAGAGGCTCCCTTACCCAAGTAGATCTTTTGAGCTTGCGCATTGTTCTCGATGTAGGATTGATTGGCTTCAAAGGGATGGCATCCTTCTTCTTGAGCTAGATAGGTTACTAAGACCAGGAGGTTATTTTGCATACTCATCCCCCGAAGCCTATGCGCAGGACGAAGAGGATCTAAGAATATGGAGAGAGATGAGTGCGCTAGTGGAGCGCATGTGTTGGAAAATAGCTGCCAAAAGGAACCAAACTGTTATTTGGGTCAAGCCTTTGACTAATGATTGCTACGTCAAAAGACCACCTGGTACACTACCTCCACTATGCAAATCTGATGAAGACCCGGATGCAGTATACGGTGTGAACATGGAGGCTTGCATTACACCATACACTGAACGTAAGTAGCGTTTCATTTAATGTTATTACTTATTATGGACATGATTTTCAAAACTATCTAAATCCGAACAATCAGACGATTGTATCTTAGATTTAAGTTAAATACGTTTGGTACCCTTCAACCTATGCATTATACCTATTTCATAGCTTTGCTTTCCTCCATTTTGGTGTGAGATGTTAGCCATGCTATAACATGATTTGAATTCAGAATTGGAAAAATTCTAACCAAAACAATTTTCCAAATTTTTCAGAAATCCATAGAGCAAAAGGAAGTGGTTTGGCTCCTTGGCCTGCTCGACTGACCAGTCCACCTCCCCGCCTAGCTGATTTTGGCTTTTCCACTGATATGTTTGACAAGGATACGGTAATCCTTCATATATACTCTATCACTATGCACATACATAATTTCGTATATATGTACGGGATAAATGCGCAGACATGAGAACATGGTTTGTGACAAAATTTGTGTGTTCAGGAAGTTTGGCAGCAAAGAGTTGACAGTTACTGGAACTTGTTGAAACCAAAAATCGAGTTGAACACATTTAGGAACATAATGGACATGAAGGCAAACATAGGTTCCTTTGCTGCTGCTTTGAAAGGCAAAGATGTGTGGGTCATGAATGTGGTGCCAGAGGATGGACCTAACACACTCAAACTTGTATACGACAGAGGCCTTATCGGCACAGTTCACAACTGGTGCGTTCAAACAAATGTGTTAATATCTCATCATTGACTATCTCTGTTTGGGAACTCGGTACTTTTCTCTCTCAACATACCCTTTAGGCTGTCAAAGAAACCATTTTTCTTGTCTTCGTTCTTTAGTATGCATCAAATCGACATATGGGATCGATATATTCTCTGAAAAAGTTGAAGAAACCTCCCTTTTGATAGTGCAGATGGCACGAAAATGATTATTTAATTGACAGCTATTAATCATATTAGCATTGATCGGCATTTGACAGCCTTTGGGGTTACATCACTGGCAGGTGTGAAGCCTTCTCTACCTACCCAAGAACATACGATTTGCTTCATGCTGGGAACATCTTCTCCGACATCGAGAAGAAGAGATGCAGTGCGGTGGACCTGTTGATTGAGATGGACAGGATCCTCAGGCCAAAAGGCTTCATTATCGTCCGCGACACGCCTCGGGTGGTGGAGTTCATCAAAAGTTACTTGAAATCGTTACACTGGGAGGCTGTGGCCACAGCTGAGGCAACTCAAGACAGAGAGCAAGTCGAGGATGAAACCGTTTTCATCATCCAAAAGAAGATGTGGCGCACAAGCGAGAGCGTTAGGGACTTTGAATAGTTCAACACACTACCTATCCTTCAAGTAATTGGCTTAGGGGGTGTTGGTTTTTTTTACATGATTTTTGTAGCATTGGGTCCGTTTGTTTCTTTTTTTTAAATTATCTTTCATGTACATTTTATTGATTTAAGTTGACAAAGAAAGCTCACCCACAGATTATTCATTATGTTTTGGTAACTGTAAGATACTCACTTTATACCATTAATTGGGATGAAGTCGAAGCTGCTTGAAAAAAATTAAGGATTTTTTTTTTTTTTTTGGTGCATAAGAAATGTACGTTGACAATGTAATGTAAAATTTTGCTGGGTAGTTCATTTTCTTCTCATTGTTCTAGAGGTACTGACATGCTTAGAGCCCTAACCAACTGGATCGCTTGGATTGGTAATTGCAACTTACTAAAAGGTATGGAAAACTATGAAAGTGTTTTACTTCATATTTATCCATCTTGTGTTGCAACATCACTTTCAAACTCTCAATTTCTAGTCCGTAATTTGAACCAAAAAGTTCTAGTTTAGATTGGTTTTTTATGGTGTTTTCTTTTACAAATTAGAATTGATAGTGTTTTATGTGTGAACTGTTTATTTGAACTATATTCTTAGAATTCATCTTGGTTTTAGTTTGGATTGGTTTTGTTACGGTATTTTTTTTTACAAAATTAAATTGACAGTGTTTTATGTGTGAACTGTTTGTTTGAACTAATATCTAGAATTCATCTAAAAGTAGGCTTTTAAACGCTTTAAACAGGTTATTTTTTCCTTTTTTTTTATGGGTTTCAAACTAGTTTTAAACTATAAGATCATGTCAAATATCCTATACGAATTTTTTTTATTATTTTTCTTACCTTTCCAAAACAGAATTTTTCAAAAAGGAAAACAGGTATAAATAGCCCAAACGTCAAAGCTTAAGAGTGTGTTTGTTAACATCGTTTTAACGTATTAGTTCTAATCTACATTTTAATATAAAGCTCTTACATGTTATAGTTTTTTTGTTTTGATTACATTTTGAGTTAATTTTATTTTTAGCCCCTGAACTAGACAACTTGTCCTATTTTGGCCCCTAAACTTTATAACATAGCAAATCATACCCCTAAATTAGCTAACTTGTCCCATTTTGGCCTTTTCGTTATCAAATCTGTTAAATATAAATAGAATTGAGCCAATAATTTTACTTTTGTCTCCTAAATTATGTAACTTGTCCCATTTTGATCCATAAATTTTAAACTATAATAAAATCGCACCTTTGAACTATGAAACTTGTCATATTTTGGCTAGTTATTCACTAAATTTGTTAAATTTTGATGAATATAAGCTACGCGTTTATATACACCGAATCGATTAATAATGAATCGATGGTCGGGATTAAATAATTTGTAATCGGCTTTTACGCATATCAATTCTACAAATAAAAAACTTCATAAACAAATGTACAATTTTGTTTCCTTAAAATTAAGACTTATTTTGAGTTTTTTTTATTATTAAGTCCAATTAAGTGAAGCATTACTTATTATGTCATTTACATAATTTTCAACTTTAAATTTTAGTCATAAAAATGATAAACAGGTTATATTGTAGTGTCTATGTGTCGTTTTTGTGGAATAACCATATATCCAAGTTTTTTTCTTATTTGTTCATATTTTTTTAATTCATTTTAAATCACATGATAGAGAAAATTTAGAAAAACTCCTTGAGCTAAAAAATAGCAAAACATTTTATCAACAAACCTATTGGACTTTTAGAATGGTTCAACATTATTTAGATATTTTCTTCAAAATATATAATGAAAACATATATAAAACCAGAAGATCAAAATGATCATTTATTAATCCCTTATTATTTAGTAAATTTAGTGATAAGATGGGCAAAATAGGACAAATTTTATGATTTAAGAGTATGATTTATTATATTTTAAAGTTTAATAGTCACAATAATAAGACAAATTGTATAGTTTAAGGGGTAAAAATAAAATTATTGACTCAATTTCATTAATATTTAATAAATTTGGTAACGGAATAACCAAAATAAGACAAGTTGAATAATTTAAAGGTATAATTTATTACGTTTAAAAGTTCAACGGCTAAAATAAGAGAAATTGTATAGTCCAAAAGCTAACAGTGAAATTAACCCTTGCATTTTTAAACACATTCCAAAGAAAATTACTATGCTCAAACACAAGTCGAAACAGAAAAACGTGAGTGAAGACTCGTCGTTAAGTTAAGCAAATTAAAATCTGTTAAAGGCCTTATCCAAGATGAGCAAAGGTCCAAAAGTAGGATACAGCTTTCTTTTTATATTGTGTAAATAGAATTCTCAAGAGATATAAATAACATAAACAGTCCTACAAAATTGGATAAAAATCCCCCGCTGTTACTCTAGAAAAGATGACTTTATTTT
>CAMOHE010053664.1:0-14321 GCA_946598075.1 Artocarpus hirsutus
CCAATAATTCTCTAATGAACAGTTAATTCATAATCTTATTATGAACGAGCGCTCTACTCTTTAAACCTTGAATTATCACTCAAGAGAACTATTTTTCTAACTTCCATAGGGAAGGAATGGATTCCATATCTGTATAATATTATTCCCAGCCCTTATTACATTATATTTCCAAGATGCTAAGTTATGATCTGTGCTTACACAAATCTTACCATGCAAGTCAAAAAACATAATGTCATAAATAGGAGTCTAATAAATACTCAGGATTAAGACTGTCAAATATATGATCATCATAGTGATAAATTTGAATACTCTATTTGTAACGGATGATTATTAGAGATTCAAAATTTATCTGGTCCAGTCCTCTATAATCTCATCATATAAAGTACCTCCAATCCAATGTCTCTACATTAATAGTCCGGATAATGACCATTTCATTCTAAATGAGATTGGACCGTACTTGTAATGTTTAGTTAAAGATCCCAAACTTTAATTAATTATTACAGACTCTTTAGATTATTATCTATAAATTTTATCCCTAAGCATATAACACTTATATGCTAAATTTATAGTCACATAAATAATCATGGAATTTTCTTGATGTTTATAAATGTATTCATAACACATAACCAAAATAATTATAATGTCACTTTATTTATTTATCATCAAAATGTATAATGTCACAGCTTTTAGGACACCAAACCCAACACCTGTTGGCCAATTACGAAACTTATTAGCCAATTTCAATACGTTTCGTCACAAAACGTTCATTACTTAATCATTCGAGTTGTACAAATACACAACTCTGTAGATACTGATTTTCTTATTTCTTTCTAATTCTACCCTCTCGTTACTTACGAAGGGTGAAAATCTTTCTAGTTACTTTTCATACCTATCTGGGACCCTTTTAGAGCTATTCGGGTAAAAATGACGATTTTGCCCTCCATAGCCCTATTGATCGACCCGAGCTCAATTTTGTTCTTTCAACAAACACGGCCACACGTTAACTTCAAAATAATATCCTAGTGGCTCGCATCCCTCTATTTCACACTTAAGCCCCTTTTTCATAAAACATTATGGTTTAGTCCCTAAACCGAAAATTGTGACAATTTTGCTCTCGGGCTAAAATTTTCTCTTTACATCAAAAATTTTTATTTTTCATAAGAAACATTTTTGCTCAAAGTAACACACCTTGAATCATTTTGAAAAATGACATTTTTTCCATTTTACCATATTTTCACTTTTAACAAATTCTTGAAAATTCAAAAACTCACAAACGGTTGAGTTTTTTGACGAGCCGTCTATATTGCCTAACAGTTTCGTCGAGATCTACAACTTTTCTATTTTAACTTTACTTAAAATCTCACTGTACATGGGTGTTTTCGGTTGTTTTCTATTTCTGCCGAGAAAGAAAATTTTCTTTCAATTTAGTCCCTTAGACGTTTTTGTCAAAATCCTTTTCAAAATTTTAAATCTACCCTTGTAAAGTCTATTCCACGCCTAATTCAGGTCATTTTCATGCTCAAACCTTATTTTTACATAATTTAACCATAAAATTGCAAAAATACATTTATACAAAAATTGCCAATTTGCATCATATCTCAAAATTTCATCACTTAAACATGCTATGCATCACCTTCACATGAAATTTCATTAAACACAACCTCAAAAACTCACATGGATTTGAAAAAATAAAAATCCAAACAAAATCCATTAAAATCCAAAACTTTGAATACCAAAACTTACCAAAATAACCTCTTTTTGATTTCTAGCCTTGAAATTCCTTGTGATCTACCTCTAAGCCTCCTTTTCATGCAAAAATAACATGGGTTAATATCCTTTCTTTAACCCATGAGAAATCCTTTAAAAACTCATCAAAAAGTTTAGAATTTCACCTTTAATCTTGTAAAAATCCTTGGGGCTTGCTTCTAAAATTGTTTTGGGGTTATTTTTGCAAGGTTTGGAATTGAGAAAATTTTTTGGAAGCTCTCAACAATGGCTGCCAAATCTTGGTGGAGATGAAAGAAAGCAAATTTTGTGATAACCATGCTTTAAATGCATTCTAATCCACTTGGTGACTCATGGTCACCCACTTGATTACCATCTAGGTGTCCTCATGTCATTGGGCCATATTTCTAGCCTTGGTGGCCCAATCAAATTCGATTGGGTGTCTACTTTGTTGGGCCCAAAATTCACACAGTGTAATTTTTCATCACGTAGTATTTTTCTTATACTGCCATGGTCAAATCGGTGTACTTTCTATCCTTAGACTGTATAAAAATCTTTAGCTTACTTTTTGTTCAATTTGGGAGGCCAATCATAACATTTTTCGTATCTGCATTTCCACTTAGCAGTATTCTTATACTGCTCTGGCCCCCTTTCTACCCTAAGTTTGGGTTTGGACAACCTCCGTATCCTATTTACATTGTAATCATCCATTCGTTTATACCACAATTTCACAATTAATTGTGATATAAAATTCATTTTATGGATATTATTCACAGATTTCTGAGTAATTCAACTCATAAAATCTGTATTTTACCATATCTAACATTTCATCACATTTGCCATAAAATATGCAATCAATGCCGTTTATTCATACTTTATCGTAATTTTGTACAAAAATTACAACTTTTATAAAAATCACATTTTTTTAAAAAGTAAATTCATTAATTAAACCCAATTGAATGTTAGGTTTTATTAATGAAATTTTCTCGGTAATTAAATGCCCAACATCCCTATAATGTAGGCAATATCTGGATGTATATAAACCTAAGCATATATTAGACTCCCTACTGCTGATGCATAAGGAATCTTCTACATTTCTTGAACCTCAAAATCATTCTCAGGGCATTGATTGAGACTAAACTTGTCTCCTTTAATTACAGGGGTATCACTTGGTTTACAATAAAAACATGCCATATCTTTTGAGAACCTTTTCGGTATAGCCCTTTTGTCATAATTCAAGAATACCC
Source organism: Artocarpus hirsutus (assembly GCA_946598075.1). NCBI lineage: Eukaryota > Viridiplantae > Streptophyta > Magnoliopsida > Rosales > Moraceae > Artocarpus > Artocarpus hirsutus. The sequence goes on from CAMOHE010053664.1 coordinate 2,973, forward strand.
TAAGAGCGATCCCTATGTATCTGTACACCTAACATAAAAGAGGCATCAGTAAGATCTTTCATCTCAAATTTCTTCAATAGAAATCTCTTGGATTCGTGCAACAAGCCCATATCATTGTTGGCAAGCAAATGTCATCGACATATAAGACCAAGAAAATATACTTACTCCCACTGAACTTTTGATATATACAATTATCAACCATATTCATCTCAAAATCGAATAAGATGATAACTTGATGAAATTTGTAATACCACTGACAAGAAGCTTGCTTAAGCGCATAGATGGATTTCTTTAATTTGCAAACTATCTTCTTTGCATCTCCCAACACAAAGTTTTCCCGTTTCACCATATAGATTGTTTCATCAATGTTGCCATTGAGAAACACAGTCTTAACATTCATCTGATGAAACTCAAGATCAAAATGTGCCACTAATGGCATTATAATCTGGAAAGAGTCTTTCAAAGAAAGTGGAGAGAAAGTCTCTTTATAGTCAATGCCTTCTTTCTATGTAAAGCCTTTAGCAACAAAATGAGCCTTATACCTCTCCACATCGCCTTACGAATCCCCTTGGACTTAAACATCCATTTGCAACCAATGGCTTTTGCTCCTTTTGGCAATAGGACAAGATCCCAAATGTCATTGTCCTTCATAGACTTTATCTCCTCATTGTCCACTCTTGAGATCTAGAACTTTCCATAGCTGAATGGAAGTTGATTGAATCATTTCCACCACACCAATGTCAAATTCATGTTCTTGAAGAAATACAATGTAATCATCTAGCACCGCACTTCTCCTTTCTCTAGTGGATCTCCTTAATGGCATAGTTTCTTGAGGTGGTAGAGTTTGCTCTTCTAGAACAATTTCTGAAATGGGAGGTTCTCCGACATTGTCTTGATTTGGATATGCTTCTTGAACAATTTCAGGAATAGGAACCTGATCAATGTCAATAACAATTGTGAGAATATCAACATATTCCTCTTAAAAGACAAAGTCCTTAACCTTATCTCCCCCTATAAACTCGACATCCTCAAAGAACCGGGCATTTCCTATCTCAGAAATCTACTTAGTTATGGGATCATAAAACATTTAACCCCTGGATCTTTCAGAGTATCCAATAAAATAACAACTCACTGTCTTTGAGTTAAGTTTCTTTTCATTAGGGCTATAAGGCCCTGCCTCAGCTGGGCATCCCTAAACATGCAAATGCTTTAAACTAGGCTTCTTGTCCGACCAAAGTTCATAAGGGGTTTTCACAGTTGCTTTAGTTGGAACCCTATTAAGGATATATGCTGCAGTCTTAAGCGCTTCTCCCTAGAGTGATTTTGGTAAGGTAGAATGAGAAATCATACTCCTCACCATGTCCTTAAGCATCATGTTTCGTCTTTTAGCAACACCATTCATAGTGAGCGAACCTGACATAGTGTACTGTGGGACGATACTGATTTCCTCTAGGAACTTAGCAAATGGTCTTGTATGTTGTTCACCTGAATCGTCATATCTACCATAATACTCACCACCATGGTTAGATCTGACGCTTTTAATCCTTTTGTTAAGTTGGTTTTCAACTTCAGCCTTATAATTTTTGAACACATCCAACGACTGTGACTTTTCATGAATAAGATATATGTAGCCATATTTAGAAAAATCGTCTATGAATGTTATAAAATATTGTTGACCATTCCAAAAATCCATAGGGAATGGCCCACAAATATCTATATGTATAAGTTCTAAGACATCCAAAGTCCTATTGGCTTCAAATCTCCTTTTATTGGTTTGTTTCCCCTTAATACAGTTAACATAAATATCAAAATTTGTAAAGTCTAAGGGGTCGAGAATTTCGTCTGACATAGGTTTCTCTATTCTCCTTCTGGAGATATGACCCAATCTCTTGTGCTATAACGCGGCTGAATTCTTATTGGTTAATTTTCTCTTTATATCTTGAGTACTTAATTGTAGGGATTCATTAAATGAAGAAATTGTATCAATCAAACAAAGATTATCGTAACCTGATAAAGAACTAGAACCAACCAATTTTGAATCATGAAACAAACTAATTTTTCATTTCCAAATGAACAAGAATAAGCATATTTGTCCAAAACAGAAATAGAAATCAAATTTTGTCTAAAAGACGGTACAATAAATGTTTCATCAAGATCCAAATAAAATATAGTCTTTAACAAGAATCTTAATTTCCCTATAGCTTCAACGTCAACCTTCTAGCCATTGCCTACATAGATGTATCTTTCACCATCATTTGGCTCTCAACATCTCACACAACCCTGCCTCGACACACTGATATGAGTGGTTACACCAGAATCTATCCACCAAGTGTGTTCAGGTATCGAAGTTAAATTAACCTCAGAACAAACCAAATTAAGAAGCATACCTTTCTTGGCACACCAAGCATGATAATTGATGCAATGCTTCTTCTTATGTCCTACAGACCCTTAGAAGAAACAACCTATACCTTACGGATCAACCAATTTCTTTTGTTGTTTCTTTTGAGGTGCCATAACTATAGCTTCCTTATCCTTCTTTCTTTTCTTCCCTTTGTCCTTGGAAGTATTAGCCAAGGGAGCACTTTTTGTCTTCTCTTGCTTCAACCTTTCCTCTTCTTGCACACAATGTGAGATGAGCTCATTAAGAGACCAAGCCTCCTTTTGGCAGTTATAGCTCACCTTAAACTGACAGAATTGTATAGAAAGAGATATAAGAACTAAATGCACTAACAAGTCTATAGAAAGGTCACGCTTAAGTGATCTCAATTTTGAAGCAAGATGAGACATCTTCATGATGTACTCCCTAATATTCCTCTTACCTCTATATCTTATTGAGAGTAGCCTTGCCAAAGTGTACTTGTTTTAGCCTTTTTAGCTTTTGACAAATCTATTCTCAATGTCCTCAAGGAACTCATTGGCTGTCTTTATCGTTTTCGATATAGTGCCCCTAAATGCTTCAAGAATGGTCTTATCCATGATTATCATACACATGCGAATTAACTTCTCCCACCTTTCCAGGTCCATTTTTTAATCAGAGTAACTCTTATCTGTAAGAGGTGCAGGAGAAAGAACCCTTAACACAAGGTCGAGATCTATGACTCCGAGAACCATAGGGAGGTTCTCTTGCCATGATTTGAAGTTTCTACCATTCAGCATAGGAATTAAATTGATGTTGGCAATAATATTTGATGTAGAACTAATAGCTAAATCAGAGAACAACATAGCAAACCCAAAAAAAAAGCTCACATAAGAAACTAAAATAACAGTGATAAATCCAAATAAAGGTGACCCCATATCAAGACACCATGAACTCCATTAACTTGTAAGTGATATCTTGGTGTAGTAATCAAACACTGATAATAAGAACATGTAGTAATCAAACACTGATAATAAGAACATGTCAAACAATAAATCTTCCTTTGGGCCGATTTATTGTTCACATGTGAAACTAGATAATCATCACGTGTTTATCACCACATGTGTGCATGCAATTCTATCAAATATTGCCTTCCTTTAGGCCAGTCAACATTCACATAAGTTGTATGAACACAACCGTTTATATTCCAAAACAAATTAATTTCCACAAGAGATGCCACTTTGGTGACATGTCGCTTCAATTAATTCATCTCAAAATATATATAAAATACTAATATTTGAATTTAAAATTGCACCAAAAACTGACCAAAATTAAAATAAAAAATAAAAAAATTGGTCAAAAGTCAAACTAGTCAAAGTCAATCGGTCAATTTGACTTGCCAACCTTGAGTGGGTAAGGGCTAGACCGGGTCAATGAACGCAACCCGGATCCTAACCTAGCCCCCCTTTATTTCCTTTTTTGCTTTGGTCACCTAGGGGTTTAGCCCCTGGGTCACAACTAGTCATGGGCCCAGCCCGTGTGTGTCTTCTTCTATCTAGTTATGGGCCCAATTGGGCCCCTGTATACCTTGGTTTTTTTTATGATTTAGTAACCTAGTGGTTTAACCCCAAGGTTATAATCGGTCACGGGCCCAACTGGGCCTGTGTGTTGCAACCATACTAAGGTCTAGGCCGAAGCCCAAACCCTACCCAAAGAAAACCCTAAGGGTCTTTCAACCCCTTGGGTGAGAATTGTGTAGGTAGCTTGATGGCCACCTTTGCATTTTTCATGGCTCCTTTTTGGCCGACGCTCAACCAAAAGGGGCCAACACTAGCAGTTGTAGCACCAGTTGTCGACCAACGTGTTAGACGTGTATGCTTTAAAAAGTAAAAATGTAATATATTTTTGGAGACATTTTTATCAATAAAGAATTTTTTATTATTTATATACCAAATTTTTGTCCTCTTTACGTTCATATTTGTTGAAGGTATATTAAGCAAACAATAATCTAAGATTGTTAGTCTAAACCTTTAAGAATTAGGCATATGATGGACCGATTATACAGAAGACACGATTCTTAAGGTGACGGTCCAAATCATAAGATCCACAATCGAAGGAATAAAGTTGGGCCTTTATTCATCTAAAGATTGTTATGTTATCTATATCCCTATTGGGAGATGGTTTGTCTTGGCCATCGGAGGTGGACTCTACGAATAGAAACATTGACACATTGTCATAAGTGACAATGTGTTGGATCGAGACATAAAGTGAATTGATTTGGATTAATAATTCTATCTTGGCAAATCGATTCACTTTAGACAATCATTTGTATTGTGTCTTAATCTTGAGATGAATAGTGGGCCTATTGTCTTGACTTGTGTCTTTTGATGTACCAAAGGGTGACATCCATATTTTAATAGTTGTACGGATGCCGGTACATTAGAGGCATGACTCTTGATAGTGCAGACCTGTTATTCATAGATATGGAATCCATAGCTCCTCTTTAGGAGTAGTGATATCCTCTTATATGTGTTATCCTGTAATTGAAAAATTAGAGCGCTCAACCATTTGAATACATAGGTGTAACCAAATGGTATACCATCTTTGGATGGTAAGTTTTTCGATGGTAAGATAATGGAATATAAGATAAAAATAATTGGGATGGTAAGACAGAACTTGTTCTTAACCCAATTATGGATAATTCTATAGGGATACGATATTATGATATATCATGGAGACTTAGCTATATGGGCTTCGTAATACTATATAGTTCGAGAGTACAGCTCTAAGCTTTTAGCAGAGTCACGTTGGAGTTGATACTTATAAAATGTATATTTGGGATATTGGCTTTCATAATTATCAAAAGCTTGAACTATATATGTCCATTTGTTTTCCTTTGCTAGCTCATAAAAATCCTGCAATGATACGACGTGCTTTTTTAATAATTGGTGCTTATGTCAGATTTATCAGGTTGACTGAAATTCGGTAAAATCAGATAATTTATGTTTGTTTATCAATTGAATTAATTTTTTGGTAAAATTAATTCAAGATAAACTTGTTGAATTATCGGGATCAGATAATTCATGTCCATTTATCGATTGGATTAATTTTGAATTAATTCAAGATAAACTTGTTGAATTATCAAGAATTCATTTATTTTCCTAGAGATTATCTAGATAAAGTTGTTTTAATTAAATAACTTTTCTATTAGGTTATTTGAATTAAAACTGAGACTTTATTTTATAGAATCTTGGGTGGAGAATAAAAGATTTGCTGGAATTTTTATTGCAGGTTCGGCATGTCGATCTTTAAGTTTGGCCTACCGATGGAGCAAGTTCAACATGCCGATTAGATAGATTGGCATTTCGGCCACGCGATAAAAAGATTACATGTTTCCACGCAGATTTTATCAAATATTGATCCAAATTTAATTCTAATTTGAATTTTTGAGGCCTTATTTGATAAGAACTGACTCCTAGGCCCAACCTTTATAAAAGGAGATGTGTGTTTCTTTATTATTTAGATCAGTTGAGAGATTAAGAGTGAGACTCTGCCGGTGAGACTCTAGAAACCCCTTAAGAGCTATTGTTCACAAATCACGAATTGTAGCTTTGGGTCTTCTCAATTGGTTGGAAGCAAAATCACTTCGTGAAAAAGCTAAACGACGTGAGCCCACACTCACTCTAATCGTAGATAGAGAATAGCAAAGAAGATTAATTAATTGAGACTCTTCTAAAACATTACTTCTCTTCATAGATTGTGGGAGTTCTTCGACATTCAAAGGTTAGTAAAATCTAGTTAATTTATGCGTATAACGTGTCAAACTTATATTTTGGAAAATAGTCTGATATAAAAAATTTTAAAATTCAGCTGCGTACTATTTTTTCAACACAACAGCCTCCATTTTTTTTTTCTCTTCTTGGGCTATGGCTACAGGCCGTCGCTCTCCCATCCGGCCATAGCTTTCTCACCGACCAGACGAGGCTGACGCTGGCGGTGGTAGGGCCAGCCGCCGGTGAAAGCCCTTGAAGCCTCCTTAATTTTTTTTCTTTCTCACGTGGTGGCTTTTGGCCACCACTCTCCTTGCTCCGCCGCGGCCAGTCTTTCAAACGCGGCCTCATAGTGACCCCCAAAGTCCTTTGCTGGTAGCAATAAAGATGATGCTGGCCACCTCTCTATTGTTATTAGTTTTATAGATATATATCCTTTTACCTATATAAAAAAAAAAAAAAAAAAACAAACAAACAGAACCCAGCTAAATCCATAAACAACCAAATTTTAACCGAATACATACTTTCATATATGTGTGTGTGTATATATATATATATATATATATATATAACAAATTCAATTGAATGGTATATACTATAAAATATTAAATCAAAAATTCTGCAAACAATTGTTCTCAAATTTAATAATTTTAAAGAATCAAAGATTGTTAAATTTGAGAATTTTTCTATGATAATCACATCTAGAAAATTATTAATTCCCAATGATTTAACATGAAGATGCTCTAGATACCAATTGTTAGAACAAAATATTGCGATGAAAACCATCATCACCCAGTATCATTCATGTAAAATCACCGAGAGAATTAATGAGATGCAGAAGCTAACCTGAATCCATAGATAGACTTGTGATTCTTGAGTCTATAGGTTGAGGATTTTATAAATCTTGTATGTAAATTCTCTTTCACAGTATGTCTCTATAATTTTTCTGTAGATAGGGAACAAAAAAGTAATGTACATACTGACTTAAAGGTCACAACTCCTTTATATAACTGTTAAATACTAACAATTATCATTGATTACTAATTTAGTCTATCATAAAATCAGTAATTATATTTTGGTCTCTACACATAGGAGGCCCACACTTAATGACACATTAAAAGCCCAAAACCTAAATTGATCACTTTAATTAAACAATAATATCTAATAGCCTTTAATATATATTTATTTAATATATTAGCCTATATATTGAATTAATTCCAACGTAAATCTGCAAGGCCAATAGGCTCGGAATGATTATGATGAACGTATGGAATACAAATCTGCAAGGCTTATAGGTGCAGAATGATGAATCGATCGAACATAAATCTACAAGACTGATTGGTGTAGAATGAAAAAGAGTTGTTAAAAAAAAAAAAAAAAGTGAGTTTTGCAAGACCGATAGGTGCAAAGCAACAAAAGGTCCAAACATGGGTCTTTGAGGCCGACTGGTATAGAATGAAAAAAAAAAGTTTTATTAGTATTATTAAAGACCTGCCAAGCCAAGTGTGGATCCAAAAGAATTCTGGAATAAAATTACAAAGATGAAAAGCAGAAGATGACAGAAAAGTTGGACAAGACCTAGAAGGACCGCCAAAAAACAACTCCTACATTTGATTCAATGATAGCTAAGCTAGTTTGCATTGGTATGTGCTTGCGGCCCAATGTTTTGATAACCTAAAAGAAGAACATTAGAGTCATGTTTGAGAAAATCAACGCGTTGTGCCAAAAGATATTCAGAAGCACACGATCTGAGAAAAGATAATGTCTGAGATAAAAGCTTACAAGAAAGTTAAAAAGACTTGTAATAAACAATATCATGAGAACAAGAAAGCTCTTCGTGGAAAACCTTAAAAAAAAAAAAAAAAAAAGCAAGCGTAGCTTTTAACGTTTCTTGAAGGTTCCCACGAAGATCCCTCTAGAGCTTATGAGATGCAAAGTTGAGAAGACGAGAAGTTTTCCAATTTATTTTGATTTATATAAGAGCTTGAGGAGGTTTAAAATTTGAAATTTTCAAAATTTTGAAGAAATTGGAAAAATAAATATTAATTGACGTCGAATAGACATCTTGAAATGGACAGCTGGCCAGAGAGATATGGAAATTAGATGATTAAAGAGCAGAGAGTTCGACAGAGAATTCTTAACAAAGAGATTTGGTCGAAGCAGTTATTATAGAAATAATTGGGAAACAAGATATGGCGGCTTACTTACCAAATCGAGCAAGTCCGAATATCCTGGAACTTTCTCTATTCAGGGCACAATCTGAGATCTGAACAAGCAGAAATGTAATACAGCGCGGCATACTTTTCTAGCAGAGGATTTTGAGTCTGGAAAGGTTTAGAGACACTTGAAGAACCAGTAGAACTAGAAGTAGAGGGCCTGAAGCGCTCGGCAACTTGCCTTCAAAGACGTCCAACCTCGGCAGAAAGTTGACAGTAGAAGTGTTTAGGATCTTTCTCGGTTGTTTCGAGGCTGAGTTTTTGTAATGACCAAGAAAAAAATCCTAATTTTAAATAGCATAATTTGTCTATTTAAATCAAGAATTTTTCTTGGAAACACTGTGTACGAAATGTGTGCTTAAAGAATTTATGGAATTAACATATGACTGTTCCAAAAATTCTAGCAAAGATTATATAGTTAATTAATTAACTATCATAATTTAATAAAGAGATTTATAAATTCAACCGCAACTGAGGCGGAAGAATTTATCTGCAAGTAAACTGAGAAAATTTAATTATAAGAATTTTCAAGTTAGTAGTGTACTAAGAGGCACTCTAACACAAATATTATCCTTAATTGCCAAGTTAGTCAAAAAAAAAAAAATGGAGCTACACGAGTAGCCGTATCAACATAAGATACAGTGCAAACCCAGATACTGAAAATGTCAAGTCAACATTTTATTAAGTCAAGAATAAATTTCAAGACTTAATGCAGTTGAAAATCGATACGCGATCAAATCCTGATCGATATTGGTTTATATTGTAATTAGCATGCCACAGTATATTAAAAAAAATATAGGAGAAGATTAGTCAAGTAATAAAATTCCTGTCAGCTATACTAATTATTACTGACAGTATAAAATTTATCTGCTTGGGTCTTTCTTACAAGAAAGGCCAAAGTGATTTGACCACACACAATGATGAGTGTCATTTGCACTTGATTAAGCCAACATAACACTCTATTTTCTCTTGTCCAAGACGCCACCTCAAGGGAGAATAATCATTTTTTTTCTCTTCTTCTTTACTTACCAAACTACCCAGGAAGCAAATCACATAAATAAAGGCCTCTCTTTTGTCTTTTTCCTCTTCAACTCTTTTCACTCCACACGTGCACCCCAAAAAGAAAAGCAAACAATATGAATAAAGGACTTTCATTTGTCATTTTCCTCTCCACTCTTCTCATCCTACACGGCACCTCAATGAGAAAGCAAAGAAACAAAAAGCCTTATTCATTTCCTTTTTCCTCCACTTCCACCCGAGCACCTAAAAGAGATTTCTTTTCTTTTCTTTTCCTTTCCATTTGTGTCAAGCCTTTCCACCGTTCACCAAGTCAAAATAAGGAAATTTGAAATGTTCCCACTTTCTTTTCCTCCCACCGAGTAGATTTAGAGCCTTAAATAAAAAAAAAAAAAAAGAAGAAGAAGAAGAGTTTGTTTCATCTCCACTTGTTTCACCAAGTAGACAAGTCACAAAGAAGAAGTAGGAAAAGAAGGAGGTGGTGAAAAAAAAATATTGTTCAAGGTATTATCTACACCATTTCTTTCCTTCATATTTTTCCTTAGCAAAAAAAAAAAAAATGTTGCTTAAATACCTTTTATGAGGTAGCTAAGATAAGTTAGATGTTTTACATGATAAATTTTGGATTTAGTGTTGGTTCAAGAAGAGAAGAAGTGAGGAGATTGGAGTTTTTAAGACCAACCAACCAAGAATAGCCATTAAGGGTAAGTGCTCAAAATTCTTCTTTAATTTTTTTTTTAAGGTTAAGTTCATGATTTTTTTTTGAGAGATTTGATGATTGGGTGAGGAAATGGGTTGTAATAATTATTTTTGTGTGATTAGTATGGTTAGTATTTGTATGTGATGTAAAAAGTGAGTATGGCATGCTAGAAATGTGTTTTGTGCAAGTTTTAGTTTGTGGAAAAATTTTCCACGAACTTTGAATGAGAAAACGGAGGCCTTAGGATCGATTTTTAAAAATTTATCGTACACGGGACTTTTAGCTTTCGTCGTTTTGTAGAAAATTCCGTGACTGTGAAAAAACACGGTTTTGACTCTAAACAGGCCTACCGAACAGTTTTTAAGGACTGCCTAAACAGTCCCCAAAAACTGCCCAAAGGCAGCCCAAAACTGCCTAATGCAGTTTATTCAAGCAGCCCAAAACAGTTCCAGCAGTGCTGGAACTGTTTTGCCAATTTCGAACCATTTTGAGTCCGAATTTTATATTTCATGAAACATGAAAGTTTTAGATTTCGACGAGACGAACAACTTCCGTGAAGAAAATTTTTTCGAAATCTGCCTCTATGATACAGTTATTGCCAGTGTTCTGAAACAGTCCAAAAATTTCATTTTCTGCGTAGAAAACTGTTTTAACATCTCGGGTTGCTTCGAGGCTAAACTGCAATTTTCATTAAACAAAAAAGTTTTAGATTTGCAGTGGAATGAAGAATTTATGTGAAGAAAATTTTGGTGAAAATTTATTGGACTTAAAATTTGATACACAAAACATAGTCAAAATTCTTAATTGGCAAACTTTTAAAGTTTTAACCGGAAAACAATTTTTGTCAAAATAAATGGTAACCGAGACTTTAGAATAGGTAATAAAATCATTAAAGCACACATTTAAAAACAAGTGACTTTTACGAGAAAAGAACTTCAAATAAAAAAAAAATTGTATTAATAAGCGATTTCATAAAAAACTTTCAAAATTACTCTACCGGTACCAGTTTTTACAAACAAAGATCGTGTGACTTTAAAACTTGATTCTTCACTAAAGAAAGAAATTACAATACTTTTGAAAGGTTATATAGGCTCAAGATTTAGTGGTCTAATGATTTCGGGTGCTATTTTATACAGCGATTTTTAATTGAAATTTCAAGCTAAACGGATAAGGATTTCAAGAATAAATTTAAATCATTTTCAATTGAACATTAAATTTGCAAGCGTAAAAATCCAACACGATAGAACTTTAATGCCATGATGTTAGGTACGGGTCCAATGCCCGTTTCTT
>CAMOHE010053665.1:1509-17335 GCA_946598075.1 Artocarpus hirsutus
CTACTTGTCAGCTATCATCGGCCTGCCGATCTTAGAAGTTCGGCCTGCCGATCTCAGAAGTCCGGCCTGCCGATGGCACACCATCGGCTTGCCGTTTAGAGGAAATCATTTTGGCCTGTCGAACTGAATTGTCCGGCCTGCCGATCTGTCCTTAAATACAAAAATCATTCATAACATTTAATTATCAATAAAAATATAATTAAACATATAATATTAATGACATGAACATTTGAGCACATCAATTCCACACGAGCGTCACCTGTCATAACACTTAGAATAAAATGGTTAGCACCATTTATCATATATCATAACACATATTATGAGTATAACACTTATCATCGTCATTAATATAACATTTAACGTCATCATTATCATAACATTATCCGTTACATAAAATTAGGCAGGCGTTACAGTCAATAGACAAGGGCTCTCCAATGCTCAAGGTAGGGGTTGCTCGGCAAAGAACGGGAGCTTATTAGGTGGGAAGTAGCATGCATGCCAGAATGCAATAAATGCATCATATTTATAGACTACTACTTGGATCAGGTGTTAAGTGGGTTTTGCCCACGACCTGAGTACACATCAAGGCATGTTAGGTGGCAAAGGAAAAGTGTCGTGCCCCTCTGTCGGTGGATTGCTTCTCATCCGACGGTGAGTTTTTTTCCATCTGTTGGCTAGTAATGGTGAGTAATAGCCTACTTTCAAGTGAGAAGAATCCAACCCGAGATGGTACTCAATCCGAGGAGGCAACCTATTGAGGTGCGACCTTGGAGACCTTGAAAAACACCTTGAACAAGAGATCCAGGCTCATTGGGATCGGTTGTAAGCTCCTCATAGTTTTGTCAAGCTATTTGGTCGACCACTTGGAGTAGGCTCCTCGGCAGTACCGTGGAGCTTACCTTCAATAGTAGCCTCCCAGTTTAGCTGGTCGATGCTCGGTTGAGTGGACTGTAACCCCCCCTTTACGGACGTCACAGATGTTGTTACATTCGTTCGTTTAACCATAAATTAAAGTAAAACTATTATAAATAAAATCATGTATTTGAAATCATAGTTTGGAAATGCATACCCAGGATCCATACATACACTTTTTTTTAATGAGAAATTATAATTTACTTAATTATAACAATATGGTTTTCCATAAATATCCTGTAAATAGTTTGTTAGTACCATAGAGAATTGAATTAATTTTTTTTTAAAAAAGAAAACATTAATAAAATTTTACATACACAATTCGACAGGCCGAACTTTAGATGTCGGCAGGCCGCCCGAGGCTCTACAAAACGAGGTTTTAAAATCAACAGGATTGGCAGGCCGATACTTGGCAATCGGTAGGCCGATTAAAGTTCTTCGGTAGTTTGACTAGTAACGGTCGGTATGCCGAACAGTGAAAAGAAAATTTGTTTAAATACAGTTTTAATGCGGAAGAAAATTTATGAAATAATAAAGTTAAAATGTCCTAGTTCAAATCTTAAAAGTCCAACAAATAAACATACTCAAATTTGTAAAACTTAATTTAAATCAGATAAAATCATTCTTTGGCGCTCTTCCATTTGTAATTCATCTTGCTTAGCTCACACGCCCGTCTTAGTCCTCCTCCTAATCCATGGTTCTCTTACCCTTATCTGCAACATGATGTAAACTTGAATAAACAAACACTTAGTAAGTACATTTATAAATGTCACAACTTAAAACATTTTATGAACCTCATCATCATCATCATAATAGTGCACTAGGCACATTTTCATAGGGAACATATCTTTCTTTACATTGTCCATATTAAAACTTTATTCATTTTATCTTAAGGGCCTAAGTGTTGCATCATAACATCATCATTATAGACGCGTCGTCATGAGAGGAGAGGGGTAGCTAATCCCAAACCAAACATGACATCTATCATTTCACATCATAACTTAACATAACATTGGGTGTGCAACACTTATTTAGGTGATACATATATATATACTTATACTTTCATGCTTTGAAAAACATTATCATCAAAATATGCCAAAACTTCCATACCTTAAAAACTTCCATAATAATACTTCATGTATAATCATCATGAGAAATCATCATAAAACCATTATGAACATAGATTTCAAACTTTTCATAAACTCATCATGTTGTAGGTGAGAATGTACTTACCTCAATAAAGTTACTTAACCTTAGTTATAGGTGACATCACCGCAGTCTCGATATGCTCGCTCCTTAGTGTGTTCATGTCATTCATTTAAAACATAACAATTATATATCTTTTATTTTCATGAGACCATGAAATCATTCAATCTCACAAACTTCTAACAAATTCCATAATACATCCATATACATTCATCTCTCCAAAACATTAATTCATAATGCATTTCATTAATCATTGAAATAAAACTATCATCACAATATTTTTTGACCTCCATGAATTCAAAATTCAATAACTTAACATTCATACATAATTAGGACTCCATATTTGGCAGGAATAAAGATAACATATAAATATATTACCATAATTTTCTTTAGTCATAAAAATTCCATTTGGTAACTAAAACAAGCCATTAACATTCAACATGAAATTTGTCAACAATAGTTAGGCAGTGAACAATTTTTAACTCAGGTCCATATATCATATTTTCATGCCATAAAAAAATCTACAAAAATAAACACATATAATAGACACATAAAGTTACAACATACCAAAAGATTAGCTTCAAATAAATTCAACACAATTCAAATCATGGTTTAGAATGCAGAGGCCAAAAATACATCCTATGTGCAAGTAGTGAGTTTCATGCATTTATCATTTTCCAATAATTAAAATAAAATTATTATGACCCTAAAATTCTTAAGACAACATATTAACACATAATTACAATAGCACAAAAATTCCTATCACCAAATAAAACTATATAGTCATACAAAAACATTACACAATCAAAGTTCAACAATTTACCATTAAAACAGTCTAAATACCTAGCATTCATAAAAATTCCATAACACTTAAAATATTAATTAAACCATTACCAAACTTTTCAGTCCATAATTTAACATATATATGAACATATTTGCCAAATTTCCTAAAAATCAAAGAACAATTGCCCCTTGAACAAAAACCATGTTTTTTATACAAATAACCAAACAGCATCAATTCATTAAGAGGTGCAGAGCTTTAACATTTAATATCTCTGCCTACACAACACCAAATAGCACAAAATTTGGAGCAACATCACATAGCATATTCATGAAAATCATATTAAAATTTCAGAGCAAACAGAAATTTGTAGGCAAAGATATAAGGGTCGGAACATAGAGACAATATAACGTTACTATTTAGCATAAATCAACAGTGAGTGATAGAGAGAAGAAAATTCATATCTTGGTGTAGAAAAATCCAATTGAGGTGAAATTTTGAGAGTTAACACATAACACATACATGAAAAATATATTAAAATTCAGAGCAAAATAAAATTTGTAGAGAAAGATATGGTAGTCGGATTAAAGGGTGCTCAAAATTTTAGAAATACCAAAAAGTGAGTTTTTACCTTAAAACGATTCCTCTTCAAACTCCTTCGAATTAGCCCAAAGAAATTTCAGTATATTTTTAAAATAGTAATAGAGAAAATTGAGAGGGAAATGAAGGAGAAGAACATGAAGAAAAAGAGGTGAGAGAAAAAAACGAGAGAGAGAGAGCATTAATGTGAAAAATGAGAATGACGTGCAAGAGGAGGCTATCCTCTCTTCTTCTTTTTTTTTAACAGAATTCTAACTAATTTGGGGGCAAATTTCACATGAAATTAGAGGAAATTACGGAAGGTCAAGAATTAGCTCCTTCTTACCATATCTTGCGTCTTTTTTTTTTTTTTAAATAGGAAACCTTATCAATTAATTTCAATCAATCAAAAGTCAAATGTTTAATTTCCTAAAATGAGGAAAATTACTCCAAAAATATGCTAATCAGTCTAAAATCATCATTAAATATATATATCATAAATAACATGAACACTTGAGCACATCAATTCTACATGACCGTCACCTGTCATAACATTTAAAATAAAATGATTAACACCATTATATCGTATATCATAACACATAACATAAATATAACACTTAACGTCGTTACTAATATGACATAATCCGTAACATAAAAATTTGGCGGGTGTTACATGGACTATGCTGAGTGGATGAGGACAGGTCATGATGAAAGACTAAGCGGCGTCCTAAGATAGTGTGAGATGAAAGGTCACGCGATCAAGCTAGGAGGGATACGTGTCGCACTGCGAATGAGTACTCCCTTGACAGGCGTAATCATCTCGCCTTTTCATTTTTTGCACATGGGTTTTCCGCCTAAAGCGGCTATAAATAGGACCTTTCTCCCTGTCATTTTCGCATGCAATCAAGGCCACACTTTGCTACTCTTGAGTTTTAATTGCCGAGCTATAGTTACCCACTTAAGAACTCTTCGTTCCCAAGCTTCCATGGCCTAATCATGTAATTTCTTGAGGAGCGCCAGAAAATGAGTGACCTATCAAACTACTAGAACGTTGATATTTCCTAGTCGAAAAGTAGTTTTGAGACTAAGTCGACCTCCATAGAGGTTGACATAGAAGGATTGTCCTCAAAACAGGATGGGATTGATTGGTTGGCCAAAATATTAAGGGTCGATGCTGAGACCGTTCCTGAGTAGGAGTTTATTGACTTGCTAGATAAGGAGCGCCTAGTAAGACCGTGTAGGGGCGAGAATCCCTACATCGGGGAGGCCACCGCCAGCACGTCCCGAGTTACAGCCCAAGAGCGGGCCGATGAGCTTGGATCTCTTGTCCGAGGTACTTTTTAGGGTCTCCAAGGCCGCACCTTAACAGGTTACCTCCTCGGATTGAGTACCAGCTCGGGTCGGATTCTTCTTACTTGAAAGTGGGCTGCTACTCGCCATTACTAGCCAACAGATGACAGACAACTCACTGTCTGAAGGGAAGCAATCCACCGGTGAAGGGGCACGACACTTGTCCTTTGACACCTGACATGCCTTGATGTGACACTCGAGTCGTGGACAAAACCCACCTAACACCCGATCCAAGTGGTAGCCTATAAATAGGATGCATTTATTGCATTCTGGCATGCATGCTACTTCCCACCTAACAAGCTCTCGTTCTTTGTCGAGCAACCCCTGCCTTGAGTATCGAAGAGCCCTTGTCTATTGACTGACCCGTATTCTTGTCTCCGAAGCGTCGCTTTTGTTGCAGGTCCTCCCGAACAGGTAGAATCGAGCAGGGGAGAGCTGAGCACCGTATGTAGCCGCATATGGTGTTAATCTACCGCTAACTCCTGTAAGCATCAACAGAGACAACAGACAAGACAAGAGAAGGACTTCCTATTTCTTTTCTTGTTCTCTAGTGTAATATTTTTTAAAAATGAATTATATAATTGGAAATTTTGTTATTAAAAAAATAGAGTTTTTTTAAGACTAACTTCGTATAGAGAAGACTAACATAGCGTTGCGTAAAGGATAACATGGCAGATGGGGAAATGACTAACTTCATAAACCATTTATATTTTTTTGAATCTTACCATAAGGTGTATCCATTAGTCTAATTATATATTTATGACATTAGTTGCTCCAGCTATTATTGAGAGGATATTTTCTGTTATATGAATATGGTGAAATTTACTTCGCAATTGAATAAGTAGTCAATAGATGAAAAAGAATTGATTTTATACATTGAGAAAGAATTTTTGATAATATTGAACAAGTGATCAATAAATGAGGTTATTACGCAATATTTTCAACACATAAAAACTCGTAAAAAAAATACTACCTTCTTCTTCTCTCAACGCATATAATCATTTCTCCTTGGTAATTTAAAATTTAAAACAAGTTTAAGAGTCAAGAAAAAAAAAACGATAAACAATGTGAAATTGAAAACGTCAGTCTCAGTATCCTTTAATTTTTTGTTATAAAAATAAAAATTTCTCAAACCCAAGAAGAATCAACCAGAATATTAGGAGGAAAAAAATAAAAAAAAAGGATATTAGTGGCAATGTTAATTTAATGAACCGTACTGGAGTAATATCGTTTCTCTGCTATTATTTCTTTGACCAAAAGTTATTACAGGAGAAAATTTACTTGACTACTTCAAGGCTTTGTCACAAAATTAATTTACAAATCCTAAACAAATTTTCCAAACCCAGAAACAATTAGTTTAATATAAAAATTAAAATCTCAACTCCTCCATTTTATCTTGTAAACCTAAAAACAATTAGTTTAATGTAAGAGGTTAAAGAGAGAGAGACTGACAAACATATGGTGAGAGTTCTAGCAGCTGACGGTGGTCATTGGCTGGAAAATTTATCCAACAACAACAAATTTATAACTGATTTCAAACAATTTTTAATAACAAATCCACTTACAAAACAAAAATTAAACCTTTTAGCTAAATAACAAAAGAAAACTAAAACTAACATACCCCAATCAATCAAGTTCAACCTCACAACAAATTATATGAATAATTTATAATAATTTCAAACAATATCCATGTGCAAAACATAAATTAAACTTAATTAGCTAAATAATAATAGAAACTTAAAATTAACATACCCAAATCAATTAGATTCAATCTCACAACAAATTATACAAATCATTTATAACTAATTACAAATAATTTCCAATAACAAATCTATGCGTAAAACATAAATAAAACGTAATTAGCTAAACAAATGAAAAGTAAAAGAAACATACCAAACGCAACATTGGAAGGCGGAGGGACAGTGGCAGACGCAAGGGAGGCAAGGTGAGGCAATGGAGGCGATAGAGGTTAGGTGAGGCAATGAAGCGACAAAGGTGGGGCGAGACGACAGAGACGGCCGAGAGGGTAAGAACAATTGGGCAATCGGAAGAAGACTAGGAGCAATATGTCCTTTGAAAAGATATTAAAAACAAGAAATTAGACGATGGTTTATAAAAAAAAGGTCATCTAAACTGCGGTATGGATTTCTGAAAGACAGAGTTCGCTATGCCGCATACAATATAATGATGGCTTTTTGAGAAATTTTCGTCTTTTTTGCATTGTCTAAATAACATTTTGCTATAGGGACTTAAAACCTAAAATAAATAAAAAATAATATATAGTACTATAAAAACATGTATTTTTTTGAGTTTTAAGTTTTAAAAAAATTGAATTAGATTTTATTATCTGCTTAGTTTGTAGAGAAGAAGAACAAAATAGATAAAATGAAGGCAAAACAGGGACAAAGTTAAAATGAATAATTATTTAGTTCGGAACTTTTGTTCTGCTCCGCCTCTCTCTCTGCCTTCAAAAAAAAAAAAAAAAAATTCTCACTCTCACACTATATAAGGGATTCTAATTTTAAGACTCTTTGGAGAAAAGAAGGCTTTAGTTGAAAAGCTACAAAGTGATTTATATTCGCGTTATTATTATTATTATTATTTTGGAACGAATATCATCAGGCATTTTTTTTTCTTGATAAGGATACCAAAGAAAAAAAATTCAAAATGAACCAAAGAAAAACTTTCAGACATGCTATGAAATTTCAAGGAATAAAAGAAATAAAAACGAGTGTCAGAAAGAGAAATTATGGTAAATAGGCCAATTTATTCCACTTTTTAATATAAATAACGTAATTACCAGCATTAGAAACTAATAGACCAAATCTAATTTTTAAAGGTAATGATTTTACATTTTTAACCTCAATGAGATAATACGTTATTTTTCTTGTTCAAGACAATTCTATAGATTCTATTTTTACAAAAATTCTGCAGACTTTTTTTTTCCTTTTATGTACGTTGCTCTCAGGCGCTCTCTCTCTTCCCCTCTCTCTCCGATTGCTTTCTCTCTTCTACCTCCCTACTCGTCTCTCTCTCCTTTGTTTCTCTCTTTCTCTCTCCAACTGCTCTTTCTTCTACCTCCCCATTGGTCTTTGTCTCCTCCGTTTAGAGATCTGAAGAACCGAACTTCGGAGTCGCATCTGATGCCTCAAATCTGGTCGTGACGGAGGACTTGCAACTGGGATCCAGGAGCGAGATTTCACAAGGCTGTAGTCTCCCCTTAAGGCTTAGCATTAACATGACAGCGGTATCGGAGGCGTAGCTGATGATCTATCTTGGCGCGCCGTTCGGTGCATTTATCACGTCCAACAAGCCCACTGTTTTCTTACTTCCATTGTGGGCTCGCAATTGCCAACTTCGTCTTCTCCGGCGTCGATCAAGCTACTCTAATTCAGAGTGAGAGGCGGGAGATGTAATGCCTCTACCCCTATGGGGTCTACCTGATGGGGCCTCTAGTATAGTCAGGCTTTATACTCATATACTCATACGTACTATCCCCTGTAGGTACTTAATGGCCCTTAGGGATTTTTTCGGGTGCCTCAATGCTTGAACCCAAGACCTTCCCATTTATAAGGTTTTTTAAGTTAAGTATTGGTATCAATTGATATTGATTTCTTCGCATCCCCCAATGCTTGAATCAATTGGTACCAACACTTAACTTAATAACCTTATAAATACGAAAGCCATGGGTTCAAGTATTGGGGGACGCGAAAAAATCCCTAAGGGCTACTAGGTGCCTATAAGGAGACGGTACATAGAGTAACAAGTATAAAACCCGAGTATGCCGAGGTTCTTGTAAGGTGGAACCCATAGGGTTGAGGCATTATAGGAGAAACTGACAGTGATGAGACGAGAGTACAGGGGTCACGAAGAGTGATGTATTTGTAATTTTACTTGTTGGTAATTCTGTTTTGATTATAGTTTGGCCTATTTACTAACTAATTCTGACGTTTAGCCTATTATTTTTTTATTGTTTTACTAACTTAGTTTGTTTTCCTTAGTGACCTAGTCAGAAAGGGCGTGTGGGCCCAAACAAAAGTTTAGAGTCTTGAGGATAGTCAGTTTGCTAAACCGGTATACATTATGAAAAATCATTTTTATCTTAAGGGTTATAATCTTACTACTCACAAAACTAAAGGCCCCAATTTAGTATGTAGTATATTTTATAAATTGGGTCCTATTATTTTATTAGTAATGGGGTTATAACCCTATGGAGTTAAATAGAATTGCTTATACATTAATAACATATTTGGTTTGACACTCAAAAAATTTTTTTTGGCTTTATCAACACTTTTAGGATAAGACAATCATTAGGTGTTTATGAAAAAAGCTTTTATAAAAAAGCTCTTTTATTTGAACAATCTTATTTAATCCCATAAGTTTATAACCCCGTTACTAATAAAAAAGTGAGATCTAGTTTAAAAAGTACAATACGTATTAGAATGGGGGCTAATTTTATGAGTAGTGAGTTTATAACCCTATGGGGATGAAAATGACTTTTCTTTTTATTTACATTTTAACCTTTTGTTTAGGAATAACAAAATACAGTTTTTATCTATATCCTTGAATTACATTATTTTTAATATTAGTAAGAGCATTTAACTTATTTAATCAAACATATTCAAAACCTTTTTGAAATAAAAAACACTTTTTTATGTACTATCCAAACAAAAATTATTGAATTAATATAGTGTTCCCCTGAACTTTAAAGTAATTCTTACTTTATTTCCTGTATTTTAAAAATTTTCGTTTTGCCCTCTAAATTATGAATTAGTCCTCACTTAAGTCATTATTGAAATTTCAATTAAAAATATACAAAGGGGAAAGTAGTCTTAACTAATGTCCTTTATTAGAGTTTTGTTGAAAATAAACGAAATAAGACCACATAATTACCTCACTTAGCCCTTTTTTCGTTTATTTTTGTAACAAAAATTCTAACAAAAAGAGTTAATGGGGACAAATAATTAAAAGTTTAGAGGATGAAGTGGGTGTTTTCAAAGTTCATAAGGTATACTAGGAACGACCTTAAAGTTAAGAGGGAAAAGGTGAGTGATGAGATTGTGAAAATACACATTTCTTAAGACTAAAATCAATCATTTTACATTTATATTTTTCATTAAATCCCTTAATTATAGAATTTTTGTTTTAATTAGTATTTTAGTGTGTTTGTGTGAAAATACATTTAAAAATATGTTATTAGTGTGTTTTATATTTAAAAATATTTTTAGTAATTTTTACAATCATTTTTTGTGTGTTTAATAATTAATTAGTTTGAAAATAATTACAATCATAAAAATAAACTTTTGTGATTTTGTCTTGAGTATTAAGATGTTTGTAAATAGGCTTTTAGTTGTAAAAAAGCTTTATTATATTTTTAGTAATTTTTAAAAATATTCCTAAGTCTTAAATAATATATCTATTAAGATTTGTTAATTTTAGAATTTTTTTGGTATGTTTTGTGTGTTTTATTGTAAAATAAATATTTTTAAAATTATTATAAAAATTATGTTTGTAAAATGATTAATTTAGTTTGTTTATTTTATTTTAGATTTGAAATCTACAAGAAAAAGGAGCAAAACGGAGCGAAAACGGGCAAAAACAAACCTCAAATGAATAAAAAAAATCCAAAAGAAAATAAAATTCAAAAGTAGGACACGTGGTGCTTCCAGGGCCATCCGATCGTGCCTCCAAGTTGATTTGAGTCATCCATAGGTTTAAACCTTCTCCAAAATCCTATGTAAGTCGTTTCACATGCACCTGCGTTCTTCACCGTCAGATTCATGTATCGAAGATCCATCCTACGCTATACAATGCGCCACTCTAGCATCTCCATCCAAGCAGTCCACCAAGTCCAAGTAGGCGAGATTCACACTCCAACCCATGTCTCTGCGCCATTTCCATTAGCCGCCTAGCACTAGATCAGAGAATAAAATCTAGTTATTCCAGACTTGTTTCACGCATAGAAGAAAAAAATTAAAAAAAAAAAAAAAACCTTATTCAATATAAATGGGGACAACGATTTTCAATCAAAAAATTCCAAAAAAAATCTTAAAATTTCCATCTTAGTCATTTTGCATTAAAAAAATCCAAATAAAATAATAAAACAATAAAAAATAAAAAGTATAAAATCATGTAAATAGTAGATTTCTCCCCTATAAATACCCATGCTCTTAGTCCTTCATCATCACTCCTTCTTCTTGTAAGAAATTCCTCTCTTCTTGTAAAAATGTAATTTTAAGTTTCAGCTTTTGTTTTTTTAGTCTTTAGTTTTAATTTTTGTAAAATAGTTTAGGTTGTTATAATTTTTAGTTATGTTTAATATTATATGTGTTTTTACTATGAATATGTCTTTTTAAATTTCTTTTTTAGCTAAGGAGAAAGAAGAAAATTATGGCAAAATTAAATTAAATATTTTTAGTTTTTTAAAATTTTCTAAGTAGTTATAATGTGAAAATCATTTTAAGAAAACTTATGATTTTTTTGTTAACTTAGCTAAAATTCTTGCAAAATTAAGTTTTGATTTATTGTAAACATAGGCTAGCATGGTTAATACTTAGGAGCACTTTGATTATTAGTAGAAAGGGAATGACATGTAAATGCTTAACTTTAATTTTGTTAGTAATTTTAGTTAGTTAATTTTGAATTCATTCTTATTTGTTAAAAATGAGTTTTTAATGCATTATAGATATAAATTGACATGTTAAATGCTTGATAACTCTTGATTTATTGTAGACAAAGGATAGCAAATTGTATGCTTAAACCATTTTAGTAAATAGTTTTACAAAAACTAAAACATATTTAAGTTAGTTTCTAGAATAGAACATTTTGTCCTTAACACTATTTTGATTGTTATTTCTTTTAAGTTAAATCATACTTATTAAAATTCCATTTACCATTCTAATTTAAATCACATTTCTTATTATTGAAATTCTAAAAGTCACAAAACAAATCTAGAAATGGAAAAAGTAAAAATGTGCAAATATTATAAATAAATTGTACACTACTACAAAATGTAGATTCCACGACGGTTATAAACCGTTGTGAAAAATTTTCACGACGGTTTTTTAATCGTCGTGAAAACTTCTGTTGTAAAACAAGACCAAGTTTTCACGATGGTTTTTTACCGTAGTGTAATAGAATAATTGACGCGCGAGATTGGTGGGAGTGCTAATTTTTTACGACAGTTTTCTCCAAAAAACGTCGTGGAATCAAGAGATTCTACGACAGTTTTCATCAAAAACCGTCATGGAAGCTCCTCCTTCCACGACGGTTTTCAAAAAAAAAATGGTCGTGGAAGGAGGAAATTTCACGACGGTTTTCACCAAAAACCGTCGTGAAAATTTGGTATTTTCCAAAAAAAAAAATTCTCCCATAATTTCTATTTCCCACGGAATGGCCAGTCCCATGTGTTATCCATTACATCAAGGCCTTAATTACATACAATAATTGCTATATATTAAAAATTGCATTGTATTTATAAGATTATTTTACATTTGAGCTATTTTGAGCACTTTGTTAATCTACTATGACGTGTACCTATCTAAAAAGCACAAACCTATTTACAAATTATACCAACTCTAATCTAACTTCATGTATATCCGTATGTATATAAAAATCTTTTTTTTCCTAAGGCTTGTATACTACTTGTAATTATATCCTGCATGAAACGTAGAATAAAAAACTACATTTTATGTTTCCTTGTTGTCTTGGACACTTACGTTTAGAATATAACTTTCTGTTCGGTCGGTTTGTGACATCGGTTCTTGCTTAAAGCTTCCCATCGTTAAGCGCCCTAATAATGTATCATGTTTAAATAATAAATAAATTAATAGATGATACAATTATGTAAGACTAAAATAATTAATTTTATAAGACAATATTAATACTTACAATCTTGTGACTGATAAGAAATCCTCACATGATAGGTGTCTGAAGGGGTCAAACCAATATATTTGGTCCTCCCATGGTGAAATAAGTCCTAACATTCAATGTTCTCCAACATTGTATGGCAGGAAGAATAATTTCTCCCTCGGTGCTTCAACTAATAGGTGGAGGAGTGATATGACACGCTCTCTATGATCACTCTATAGGTCTCTTGCAGCATTTGAAACAATGACCGGAGATATGAAGCCAAAATTTTACGCCATGCCTTGAAGTTTACAATATTCTGTCAAAAAACTACAATAAAAAATATTACAGTGAATTATTTTAAAACACCTTACAACTCTACAAATATATTTAAAATACTGAAATAAGGCTGGAGTTATCACTTGAGGTATACGAGGATACAGTTTGCCCCGATTTCTTTGAAGTTGATGAAGTCGTAAACGTCTTCATACCCCACATAGATAGGCAAATCATTACCAATGACATTTACCGGTATCGGGCACTAAATGGTCGACCCATCGTGCATGAAAGAATATGCGTATAGAGCTAACTGCATAAATTCTTGAGGTATTGAAGCGAAGTTAAATGCACGCAGGTGCTCATTAGCAACGGTTTGTCCTTGGCATTGTTGAACCTCAGGTTGTGATTCTCTTGCTTTTAGAGAGCTTTTCTTTTTTTGCCGTTTCTTTCCACTTAGATCTTGGGGAACATGGCTAGATGCTCGACTCGTCTTTGTCAATGTGATGACTTCAACTAATCTTTTTGGCCATGCAACAAAGCTTCCTGCTGCTTCACCCATAGTTGTTGCTTCAAGTGTTGGAACATGCAATTCAGCTGTTCTAACTCTAATGGTAGTGATGCTAACACGCACGTTCTCTTCCTCTAATAGTCGTCCATGAACTGTATCAGTTGGAAGGCTTTCCATCCACACCTTTCCAAGCGCAACAAGTGTACACCCACTATTAACTCTATCCTCAACGAAGAGCCTACATTGTTTGGGCCCTTGACGAGGAGGTGATAATTGGACTTTTGAAGCTTCTGGAGCTTCTGCTATAGTATTGGGAGGCTTACAATTAGCTTTAAAGCTGTTGCGTTGTGAGATGCTATCATCTGTCGACTTAGCACGTCCTTGGGAAATGAGCTCAGTCATAAGACTTTAGAGTTCTGCAATCTCCATCTGTATCTTTGACATTTGAGAATTCAATTTTGACGATCCTGGTTGGAGGTCGAAGTATTAAGACTGCTTCACATACTTTGATTGACCGCGAATACGCCCTGAATGTTTCGGTTTCCCTAGTGCCCTCGTCAAAATGTCATCATTACCGACCGATTGGAAGCTCCCTTGACTTTGTTGCGTTGTGTATTCATCATGTACAAGAACAACACAACCATGTTATTCAAGCAATCCTTCATCCACCCGTACTAAAATACAAATTAATTATTCGTGTTCAGTAGACTTACAATCAAGTTGAAAATCTCTGCTACTTTTGGATTTTTAAACTGGCCATCGGGACCTTGACGTAATTTTACCCACAATTCCTCCCGTGTTGGTTGGACGCTTGTCTTTGCAAACTATGTTACGTTATGTTAGTAACATAGTAATGTAGCAATAATTGATATATGTAGTTTGAGTTAATTAGTAACGTACCATGGATTGCTCGAGCTCTCTATATCCCACTCGGCCAACCATAAAGCAATATTCATTTTTTGCTCTTATTTTTCTTGCATTTGATGTTAGCAGTTGGAAATCACTAGAACGTCGATACCTCACAAAAGCTTTCCAATCTTCATCGTTTATGGAGGGGTAGTAGTGTGCTACCGTAGGAGGCTGTTTATATATATTTATATCCTCCTCCAGAATGGAAAGGTATGGCTGTACGAAGGTAACGTATAGGTCGGATCTGAACCCCTTTGATAATTTGCTACAAACCTTTAAAGCCCTTTTTCTATACCAATTCTCAACTGTGAAAGCTTCGTATATCTCTCTCCAAATCACATCTTTTACTTTATCTAGATCCTTAGACCTCCAATCTTTTGTCCATATTAGAATATGCTCTCGACTAAGGACTCCGATCCACTGCTTAATTCATGACCGGGTGCGCATTCTGGTTGGCCTTTCGAATCAAAAGTCACTTCAATTCTTAAACCTTTCTATCTCATCCAATGAATTTTTTTTATTAATGTTGCCCTTCGGTCAATCTACTTTTGGATCAAATTTAGTTCGCCTTCGTGGCTTACTGCGATCGTTCCCCTTGCTATATTGCATTGCAGATGAAGTGTAGCCTTCGTACTCCTTCTCGTACTTGTCACTATTGAATTCACAAGACATTGTACCTATGCAACGTATTCAAAAACTAACATATACATACTAATATTAATAACAAATTACACATATTCACATACTAATATCATGACTTGCACAATTTCACATAATTTTCCTCTAATAGACATATTGACATATTCACCACTAATTGCAAAATTACTTTCCATCTTCACATATTCACAAGCTTATATATTGACATAATTTCACAAAATCAAATCTTAACATACTCACAATTGCACAGTTTCAACGACACTTTTCACATATTCATAAAATTTCACATAATTACACATATTCAGAAGTTTACACATATTTACAATTACATATATAATTTCACAAATTGTACATATTCACATAATTTCACATGTTCGATATATTGACATATTCACCACAAATTGCACAATTAGGTGTCAGCATCACATATGCACAATTTCATATATTGACATAATTCTACATAATCAAATATTGACATATTAACATTTATAATTGATTACACGATGAGGGGTGTGGGTGGGGGAGGTCGAGGTGGGGGGAGCGGGCTGGGCGGGACCAGAGGGAGCTGGGCTGGGGGCAAGGGGGGCTGGGTGGGGGTGAGGGGGGCGGGGGGCCGGGGGGGGGGGAGGGAAGGGGGCTGGGTGAAGGCGAGGGGGGGTGGGGGGTGATAGGTAGGGGGGAGGTGGGGGCGAGGGGAGCTGGGTTGGGGGGGAAGGGGGCTGGGAGGACGCCAAGGGGGGGCGGGGGGGGCTGGGCGGAGGCGAGAGGGGGCGGGGGCGCTGGGGGAGAGGGGGAGG
>CAMOHE010053665.1:27275-37316 GCA_946598075.1 Artocarpus hirsutus
TAAAACTGTATTTAAACAAATTTTATTTTAATCGTTCGGACTGCCGATCGAGTCCGACCTACCGAAGTATGTATGCAAATTTTATTAATGTTTAAAGGATGTTTATAATCAAGTAATTTATTATTATAAAAAATGGACTAAGTTATTATATAATGATTAAGTTATTTAAAATAATAATAATAATAATAAATGCATGGATCCTGGGTTATGTTCTCAATTTATCTTTTTAATTAAATAGTTTATCTTATAAATAAAAACATTACGAAACGAAAGTCACGACATCTGTGACGTCCATAAAAGGGAGAGTTACAATAGTTTAGTGTCGTTAAATTATTTAACGACAAATAGGAGATGTCATGAAAGCCTTGGAGATTCTACGACACCCTTTATAGATGACATTTTGACCAATATCGTCTATAAAGGGTGTCGTAGAATCTTCAAGGTTTTAACGACATCTCCTACTTGTCGTTTAATAATTTAACGATACTAAACTATTGTCATTATTGTCGTTAAAAGAAGAGCTTTAATACAGCGTCTATATAGATGTCGTTAATTATTGTTTCAAATGTCATTAACGACATCTTTGTTGAAGATGTCATTGTATGTACTTTTCAATGACGTTTAAAACTGCATGTCGTAAATAATATATCGTTAAATGTAATTTTTCTTGTAGTGACATATGTATCATTGTTAGAGAGAGTTTGGTTATGGTTGTATCATCTTTAGGTCCCGTCCATCTATAACCAAAGTCGAGAAGTCTAGACTTGCAGGATGCAAATGGTGAAGTTGTCGTGACAAGATTTAAGAGAGCCATGGCAATGTGGAGGAAATCTATCTCCTTTGCAATTTGGTAGATCTCTCTCACCACGACCACCATGCGGTGAGATCCATAGGATCCCATTACATAGGAAGATCTATACCCTTCACAATCGACCTCCATATGGAGTTCTCCTCAATCCTCCATGGTGGTGAACATGTGCTTTTTTTTTCTTTTTGTTTTTTTGTAGTTTTTCATTTACTTTGATTTATTATTATTTGTTATTTTTTTTTCTTTTCAATGGTATTTTTGTGGTTTTTTTATTATTTAGAAATTTTGAGTAACTTTTGTTATCTTTTTCGTATTTTTTTTCTAAGTATTTCGTTTGTCTCGTCACCAAAAATGGTTATTCTTGACAGTTACCAGTGGTAACCATGGCATATATTAGATACTGGTTGGTAATCTCAGCAGATACCGAATACTATTTGAAAACTGCAGTGGATACTAGTTGTATCTTAAGGGAATATTTCAAATATAGTGTGATGATATGCCATGACATTCTCTGCAAATATAATATATATATATATATATATATCTATTATAGATTTTGCATGACTTAGTTCCACTCTTGAATTTGTGGTATACCTATAATGAGGCTTCTTTTAATCTAGCAAAAGCCTTCATGACATTTCTGAGCATTGTTGTTCTCTTTCTCTACATCCAGACGCAGTGAGACTGCCTATCTCCATGCCACCAATATTGTTTTGCGAGTAAGCTCTAACAAGTTTTCTTTTTGTAGAAAAACTTGCAAAAAGAACCCTTTTTTTTTCCTCAAAATAACTCAGAAAAAGGAAATGTCTCCCATTTCTTCCATCTTGTATCGAGATAAAAAAAAAAAAAACTCTCAAGAATAATTTTGGGATAATCAAAATGAAGTAACAAAAATGTGATGAGTATTGGGAAATGGGCAGTAGAATGAGCGGGGAAAACTTGCAATTAGACGATGAATTAAAGAAAGATGATTGTGTTTTCTATTAGTTTTTAGAGAATTATTTTGTTTGGTATTAAGGTGAATGTAAATTTTTGTCTCAATATTAAACTTTTATTTATTGACCTACTGTTAAAATCAATGAAAATTAAAATATTATTCACTTTTTTTTATTTGAAAGAAACACACATTTATTAGGGCATATTTAGTGCAATATTTTGTATTATACTGTATTATATTGTATTGTATCACACAATTTTTATAAATACGGTGTTCGGTTTGTGTTGTGTTAAATAATTAAATTATATATTACCATGCTTATATACCATCACATTATAATACATAATAAGTTTTTAATTAGATAAGATTTAGGGCTTGAACTTGATCTAACTTAAACTTCGGTCTAGATCTTAACCCAAGAAAAGGAGAGATAGGAAGGTAGAGTTTTTTAATAAGAGAATTGTTTGCAAGGGTTTTTATTAGAAATTGGGCCAATTAAAAAATAAAAAAACAGAGGGAACAAACATGTTTTCTTAAAAGTTAAAAAATCAAAATATATTTTCTAAAATTTGATGGATCAAATTATAATTTTCAAAAAGTTGAGTGATCAAAATGTATTTTCAAAAGTCAAGGGGTCAAAATGTAATTTTTTTAAAAAAAAAGTTAATGGACAAAAATGTCATTCTCTAAACATTTAGAGGTTCACATAACTAAAAATATCTAAAAATGTATTTGACACCATAATTTATAGAAAATTATATTTTGTCCCCTCAACTAATAAAAGATTACTTTGAATCCTTAGGTTTTAAGAATACATTTTATCCCTTAAGTTTTAGAAATCTATATTTTGCTCCCTAAACTCTTATAAAACTATATATTTTTTATTGCTCAACTTAAGACAAATTACATTTTAGTCCCTCATTTTTAAAGTAAAAAAATTATAACTTAGGCCATTTTAAAAGTGTTTTTGCAAATAAGGTTCTATTTAATAACTCTGCCTTTCCATTGCCCTAATTCTTAAGTCAAAATTAAGACCAAAGACGAGTAAGGTCAAGCTCAAAACCAAAATTTTATCTTACTAAAAAGTATTGAACATTCCATATAATTACCCTCGCATTTTTTTATTCAAAAGACACAACAATAAAATAAAAGTATGTAATAGTGATAAATAGAGAATATTAAACAAGACAATAAAATACAGTTTTTACGTTTTTAAGAATATGATTGAACTTTTAAATTCAGAGCTCTTTTATTTTGCATTTTCTTACCAAATTCTTATTTATGAAAAACAATTCTTTCCTTTAAAAATAATATTTTAATACCCATCCCATGCTTTTCTTTATTCTTTTTTTCATTGTTATCATCTTAAACTCTGACATCATTCCAATTTAGGAGATCCTTCCTAAAAATCTCTCAAGTGAGAAAATGATACATGCATAAGATCTCGATTTAGGGTGTTATATACTTTTAAATTTTAGCATCTTTTGTTTTATATTATAGTATGTGAGAGCTTTACATTGTACCATGTAAAAGCTTATGTGAGAGCATTACACTAGCATAGTTTTGTTTTAGACTTGTTAATGCCTAAGACCAAAACAACACTGTGTGTAGGGGTGCATAGTATTTGGATTCCCTATTCTACTTGGCTTTATCTAGTCTAGTCAAATTTACAAGAAAAGAGATCAAGGCCTTAGAGTAAGAGGATACCGGTGTAGTGTCTACCAAGGATGCTCCGACCTTCAAGTCAGTGTTCGGATGGGAAAAAGCAAGAAGAGAGGCAGAGTAGGTAAGAGAAGAATGCATGTACCTTTGTGGTGGAGTTGATTGTCCTATTTATTGAGTTTAGTTAGATTTGAGTGTAGACTAGTTTTGCCCCATGACCTGAGTATAATATTATATAGAGCTTACGTGGCCAGTGATGGGTGTCATGATCTCTGAAGAAGAAGGATTCCCCAATGGGAGGCTAAAATAGTGACAAATGGTGGTCTTTAGGCATGATCTATGGTGTGATCTGGTTGGGGTTGCTTTGGCCTATTTGATTGTTTGGTGCTCTGCCGCTTGGTACCTAGCCTAAGGTCGACCGTTTGGTACTTGGCCTCTTTGGCCATTTGGTGCTCGGTATGAGATTGGTCGCTTGGTGCTCGGCATGAGATTGGTAGCTCTGTACCCAACCTGAGGTCGACTATTTGGTACTTGGTCTCTTTGGTTATCAGGTACTCGGCCTAAGGTTGGCCATTCGGTACCCAGCCTAAGGTCAGCCCTTTGGTACTTGGCCTCTTTGGTTGTTTGATACTTAGCCTAAGGTCAGTCACTCGGTACATAGCCTAAGGTTGCTTTTTTAGTACTTGGCCTTTTCGGTCATTTGGTGCTCAGCCTAAGGAGGGACGTTTGGTACCTAGCCTAAAGTCACTTATTAGGTACTTGGTCTCTTTGATCATGTGATGCTCGGCCTCTTTGACAGTTTGATGCTCGGCTTAAGGTTGGCCACTCGGTACCTAGCCTAAGTTCGGCCATTTGGTACTTGGCCTCTTCGACCATTTGATGCTAGGCCTAAGATGTGTCGTTCGGTACCTAGCCTAAGATCAGCCGTTTGGTACTTGGCCTCTTCAATCATTCGATGCTTGGCCTGAGGTTAGCCACTCTGTACCCAATCTAAGGTTGGTTGTTTTGTACTTGACCTCTTCAGTCTTGCGATGCTTGGCCTAAGGTTGGCTGCGCAGTGCTCGGCCAATGGTCAGCCACTTGATACTTAGCCTTAGGTAAACTATTTGGTACTTGGCTTCTTTGGTTATTTGATGCTCGGCTTAAGGTCAGCCGTTCAATACCCAGCTTAAGGTTGGCCATTTGGTACTTGGCCTTTTTCAACCATTTGGTACTTGGCCTCTTCGGCCATTTGGTGCTCGGCCTTTACGACCATTTGATGCTCGGCCAAAGGTCGGCCACTTGGTATCCAGCCTAAGATCTAGCCACTTGGTACTTGGCCTCTTCGGCCATTCAGTAGCCTTCTTGGCCTACCCCTTAGATTGCCTTCTTAGCCTATTTGGTTCAAAGCGGTCTAGATTTTTGGATGGTCTTTCCATCCTAAAGAATTCTACCACAACAACATTGTGGACTCTTTATATTATAGCATATAAGAACTCTTCTCCCAAACAACTTAATAGTGTTAAGTTTGGTTGATTCAAATATGAACTTATGAGTTTAGTTGATTCAAACGTGAACTTACAGTCATAAGAGTTTAAAGATAGAGCCCTGAAGGCAATCAAGCCAAAGATCTCTCTGCTATGGAAATTGATTTGCCCCTACTCGAAAAGAGTTCATGAAGGAATATCTTTATAGGTTTTAGCTTAAATCCCGACGTTTGTAATTTTCTTTGTTTGAGAATGTAGCTTTGTTCATACGGTCTTGTAATACTCAATTTATTGAAATATAACTTACAATGTTGCTTAGGTTATATGTGAACAACTTGAGATCAGTTACATCTACGCAAGAATAAAGTTACAAATGCTAGATTGGTCTGGTGTTGGACTAGAGACTCTTCCTATCTTTATATTCTTTAGTTGAATGCATAGTTTTTGTAATTAACAAATTATATTCTTAATGGTTTTTTATGAATTATTCGGTACATTAATATCGTACAATTTGTGCTGGTTATGAATATTCTTCATAACACAGATGCAGTATATGACTCAACCCCCCCAACCAACCACCCCCCCTCTTCCCAAAAAAAAAAAAAAAAAGAGGATATACATAACATATTAACGCTATTGCAAAGCTCACTTTGTTCCTCTCTCTCCGTTAGAGTATAAAGGAAGAAAACCGCTAACTTTTAGTTTAACTATATGAAAGGAAATAAGAGATACTCCAATGCAAGCATCTTCCATAGGAATTTAAAGAAATTTGCGCTTTCTTCCTGCATACATGATAAAGTCAAACGTATAATTAACACCAATAATTCATTACTTAATAGGAAAATATACTTGATCATTAGGAGCCGCATATAACCTTGGTATAATTTGCTTTGTCCAACTTTCTAGCCTGAGAAGACCAAAAAAAATACCATAAGTTTCAAGAGTTTTACTTATTATTTCATATTATTCTTGCTGAAATTTGTTTATGTATCATGACAAACCTTGAACAGTAATAACAACCCCAAGATTGCGTGAGCGGGCACCATTATAAAAGGATTGAAAGCCTGTAAACAAAAAATGATGAAAAGAATTCATTAAAAAGACAAGGAAGAAAAAGAACAAGAAAAAGAAATGATGAAGAGAACTTCTTCATGAGCTCTTAATTACTCTTCACGTACACATAGAACCGTTTGAAGGGGATAAGAAATGAGAAACTGTAATGAAATATTTTTAAAAATTAAATGTCCATAGCAATCCTTTTATTTTGTTTTATTCAATTTTTGTACGATTGTAATACATATTATAATTAAGACAAATTAGACAAAGGGCCTATTTTTTTTTACCTTTTTTTAAATTAATGGTTGAAATTTTTATAAGTTAAGGAAATGGCCCTTTTTTTTTATAGCAATACATCATTGATAACAAAAACCAGCATATCATTGATGAACATCATTGATTAACTTAGTAAAATACTTAATAACTATAGTTTATATCTAATAAATTTGTTTATCATTGATCTATTAATAATTTATCATTAAAAAACTGGTAAATTATTGAATGAATAAACAACCAAGCTAATTAATAATAAACTATAAAACAATATATCTTTAATGTACAGCATTTTATCAATGATATAGTAATTAACGTCATTACATTATTGATGTGCTTTAGTATATTAGTGATATACCAAAAATGGTTATTTTCCTAATTTTCAAAAATTTCATATATTTACTTTGAAAAAGCCTTGAAGAAGTCCATTTAGCTCTATATCTCTATCAACTAAACATAGATTATTATAAGTTACGGAGCTATCTAATTAATCATGATAAAATTGTCGATTTAATGAATATAATCAATAACTCTTATAAGATGAATAAAGAATTTTAAAAATAGACATAAATAAAAAGGAAAAAAATTAAACGTTTTCCAAAAAAAAAAGTTTAACATATTCAAATATTTATAATACTTGCCCCACAAGAAAAAACGCGGAATTTATTACCTGAGGCATGCAAATGCCAGCCAACGTAGCGCCAATGTAATTTGCCAGAAGTATACCGACGAAAAAGAGTGTAGTTTTCTTAGGTCCATATATTGCTGGAACAGTTCGTATATTATGCCTGAAATATTGTAAAATATTATTTTACTTGTCTCTGAAAATATGAGCTAAGCAATTATCACGAGCGAAATGAGAATTTTTTTAAGGCAAGAATTATTACTTACTGGATATCACCTTCCACGTCTGTAAGATCTTTCATATTGGTAATGACTAG
The DNA here is from genome assembly GCA_946598075.1 of Artocarpus hirsutus. Taxonomy (NCBI): domain Eukaryota; kingdom Viridiplantae; phylum Streptophyta; class Magnoliopsida; order Rosales; family Moraceae; genus Artocarpus; species Artocarpus hirsutus. Next base: position 34,419 of record CAMOHE010053665.1, read on the forward strand.
GAAAAACGTCGTTGCAAAGGTGGTGATGAAAACAATTTGGGGACTGGAGAAAAAAGAAAATGACAGACAAACATTAGGACTTCTATGAAAAGTTAATAGACCAGCTGAAATAACAGAATTTACACTTGTAGCTAGGTTTATAGTACTATAAAATTAAAACATAAAAATAGTAGAAAAGTAAAATTTGATAGTCAAATAACTTAGTCTATTTTGTTCTATAAAAATATGTTCGACCGTAATGTAGTTAAGTTTCATGAGTTTGTGATCGTGTTAATGAGTTTCGTTTCTATCTTTCGTTGACCATTAAATGTCAACACTAAAGGTTTTATTTGGACTTATTAGTTTTAACTGCTACAATATAAAGCTCTTACATGCTAAAGTGAAGGGTAAACGAGTACTATAGTATAAAACTTTCACATTATGGTATTTTGGTTTCAACTTATTAATTCTAACTATATTTTCAAACACACTCAAAATTTTACCTTTCAAATCTTGCTTCTTATGAAACCTACGTAATCCTGACCATGCAAATCTGGCTTCTTGTCAAATCCAACGATTATTAAACAACAACCTCCTTATTTGGTTTTGAATTTTAATGTTTGGACAGAAATTCAAATGTTGATGGAGAGAATATTATAAATAAAAAAGTTTCAAACTCGCGTAACAACATGCGATATATTATGAAGTATAATAAAACAAAATATCAAATTAAGTGTCAAACTCTACAAAGTGGGTTATTTTTATATATAAATAGTAATTAGAAACTTATATATTGGGTTAAAAGTGGGATATTTTTATTTATATTCCAAATAGATCGTGTATAGAAGCCAAGGAACAGTAATTTCTACAAATAGCATAATATTTTACTTTCGTTGTAAAATCCCCGCGAGTATTATTGAGCTCTCACAAGACCCAGCTACTCGAAAGTTTTACGGGTGGGAACCAAAAAAAAAGTGTAATCTTTCAGCCATCGAATCTTAAAAAAACAAAGATTTTGACTAAATTTAACGATTTCAAAACATACATCATTAATGGGATTTTGACTAAATTTATCCATGTTATTGGAAAGTTCTCAAAAGTCCATGATTAATCAATCGAAATTTAGTATGGAAGACAAAGAACAAGGCATGGAAAGAAAAATAATAATAATAATAATAATCCGAAAAATTGTTACACACCTCCACAAAAAGGGAAGTCCCAGGGAAGTCTTTGTGGCATAAAGTAAACCGAGATTCTGAACGATGCCGCCCATCTGCATAACATGCTTTAGTTATCAAAATATTCCTTTTCTTTTTTTTTTTTTTTCTTTTTCTCCCTCTCTCTCTAAATCGATGAATGACAATTTGCCGTTTATTAGAATTAAAGATTCTCAAAATAGAAATTAAAACAAACAGTATAGCTTTACACAGTATAGGTCTTTTGCTATATAATATATTTTATATATGACTATGTATATATTCCAACCAATAACGTTTCTCACGCTTTAAAATGATGAAATTTTCTTCCGCGTCAAGTGTCGTCACGTTACAATTCATTGTAATAAACTTTTACCTACTAATTCTTCGCTAACTTGACATATGCATGAAAATAACGTTTTTCAAATTCTATCTAAACCAATTTTTCATGATAATTTCATTTAATTCTTAGAGCACCAATGAATTTTCAATGCGCAATATAATTCATTAGCTCACACACAATTTTGTTTCAAGATATAGATCAGGATGGTAAGAAGCAACAGTACCAAAGGATTTGAAATAGATGTTGCAATAGAAGATTGCTTGAATCTAAAGGGAGGAGCAGAATAAGAGGTAGCCAGGAAAAGACCAAGACAATAGAAAGAAGTAGTGATGAAGTCTGCGTTCATCAACCGAAAAATCAATAAGCCACCTAGTACGTAAGATATGACTATGAACCATGCTTGTTTTAATGAAACTTCTCCTGATGGTATAGGTAAATACGGCTTGTTCACCCTGAAAATGTGCCATGAAGATGAAGATAGAATAATTAGCTAGAAGGTTCATTGCTACCAATCTAGCAAAATAATAATAGTTAGCATATTAAAGTAATTGGCTATGAAAAATATAACTACTATAGGGCTTGTCTTGATGTGATTTTAGCTAGATCTAAAGTTCATAAACATATTTACTAAATAAGAAGAAGAAGAGCAACAACAACAATAAGAAGAACAATAATAATAACAATTCTTCATGCACGGATTTTGAAAAAACAATCATACTGCTGTCAACCATTGACAAGTTAACAGAGATGAGGATCTGTGCATAGGTACATATATGGTAGGAAACCTTATGTAGCCCTTTTAACTGTTATTTAATAGGAATATATATATATATATATATATATATATATATGGTACAAGTATGTACGTTTTACAACTAATAATGTTGCCCATGTTTTAAAATGAAGTAATTCACTTCCGTGTCAAGTGTCATCATGTGACTCTTACAATTCATTGTAAGAAAAGTTTACGCACTAATTGTTCACCAACGTGATATATGCATGATAATAACCAGCTTATTATTGTTGCTATTTTAACTGTTATTTATAGGGCAACTTTTTTTTTAGCATAATCCTACGTATGGTTGAAAATTAAGCATACCTGTCAATATCAGCATCGAAAATATCATTAATGCCGTTATAATAAACATCCGCAAGTATCATAGCAATTAAGCCAGGGAATGCCTTGAACACCAAAGACCATTTGAACAATTGTGGGTTCTCAACCAACACTCTTGCAAACAAACAACTGCCGAAGTAAAGAAAAGAAAAAAATGATCAAACAATTAGCCAAGTTCATTTCTCGCACTAGAAGCCAATATTTTTCTCTCCCTTTTGTTTTGTGCTTACGTGGAGGATAAAATTGTATAAGCCATTGCGTAG
>CAMOHE010053666.1:2138-19752 GCA_946598075.1 Artocarpus hirsutus
CCACCCAGCCCCCCCCGCCCTGCCCCCACCCTATCCAATATATTTCATTATGAAATTGTGCAATTATATATTTCAATATTTCATTATGTGGAATTATGTCAAAATATGAAATTGTGCATATGTGAAGTTGATAAGTAATTGTGCAATTTGTGGTTAATATGTCAATATATCTCACATGTGAAATTATGTGAATATGTACAAATTGCGAAATTATATATTGAATTGTGAATATGTGTAAACTTCTGCTTATGTGTAATTATATGCAATTGTATGAATATGTGAAAAGTGTCGTTGAAATTATGCAATTGTGAATCTGTTAAGATTTGATAACCTGAAATTAAGTAGATATAAGCTTCTGAACATGTGAAGATGGAAAGTAATTGTGCAATTCGTGGTGAATATGTCAATATGTCTATTAAAGGAAAATTATGTGACATTGTGCAATTCATGATATTAGTACAATGTGAATATATGTAGTTTGTGATTAATATTACTATGTATATGTTATTTTTTGAGTACGTTGCATAGGTACAATGTCTCGCGAATTCGATAGTGACCAGCACGAGAAGGAGTACGAAGGCTGCACTTCATCTGCAACGCAATATAGCAAGGGAAAACATCGCAGTAAGCCACGAAGGCGAACCAAATTTGATCCAAAAGTAGACTTTGACCGAAGGGCAACATTAATGACAAAAATTCATCAGATGAGGAAGAAAGGTTTAAGAATTGAAGTGACTTTTGATTCGAAAGGCCAACCGGAAGGAGCACTCGGCCATAAATTAAGCAGTTGGATCGGAGTTCTTAGTCGAGAGCACGTTCCAATATGGACAAAAGATTGGAGGTCTAAGGATTTAGATAAAGTAAAAGATGTGATTTGGAGAGAGATATACGAAGCTTTCACAGTTGAGGATTGGTATAGGAAAAGGGCTTTAAAGGTTTGCGGAGAATTAGCAAAATGGTTCAGATCCGACCTCTACGTTACCATCGTACAGCCATACCTTTCCATTCCGGAGGAGGATGTAAATATATATAAACAGCCTCCTACGGTAGCACACTACTACCCCTCCATAAACGATGAAGATTGGGAAGCTTTTGTGAGGTATCGATGATTCAGTGATTTCCAACTGCCATCATCAAATGCAAGGAAAATAAGAGCAGAAAATGAATATTGCTCTATGGTTGGTCGAGTGGGATATAGAGAGCTCGAGCAATCCATGGTACGTTACTTATTAACTCAAACTATATTGCTTCAACATTGCTACATTACTATGTTACTAACATAGCGTACCACAGTTTTCAAAGACAGGCGTGCAACCTACACGGGAGGAGTTGTGGGTAAAATCACGTCAAGATCCCGATGGCTAGTTTAAAAATCCAAAAGTAGCAGAGATTTCAAACTTGATTGTAAGTCTACTGAACACGAACAATTAAACTTCTATTTCACTACGTGCGGATGAAGGGTTGCTTGAATAACATGGTTGTATTGTTCTTGTACAAGATGAATACAGAACGCAACAAAGTCAAGGGAGCTTCCAATCGGTTGGTAATGATGACATTTTGACGAGGGCATTAGGGAAACCGGAACATTTTGGACGTGTTTGCGGTCAATCAAAGTTTGTGAAGTAGTCTCAATGCTTCGACCTCCAACCAGGATCGTCAAAATTGAATTCTCAAATGTCGAAGATGCAAATGGAGATTGCAGAACTCCGAAGTCTTGTGACTGAGCTCATTTCCCAAGGACGTGCTAAGTCGACAGATGATAGCATCTCACAACGCAGTAGCTTTAAAGCTAGTTGTAACCCTCCCAATACTATAGCAGAAGATGCAGAAGCTCCAAGAGTTGCAGAAGCTCCAAAAGTCCCAGAAGTCCAATTGTCACCTCTTCCTCAAGGGCCCGAACAATGTAGGCTCTTTGTTGAGGATAGAGTTAATGGTGGGTGTACACTTATTGCACTTGGGAAGGTGTAGATGGAGAGCCTTCCAACTAATACAGTTCATGGACGACTACTAGAGGAAGAGAACGTGCGTGTTAGCATCACTACCATCAGAGTTAGAACAACTGAATTGCCTGTTCTAACACTTGAGGCAACAACTGTGGGTAAAGTAGCAAGAAGCTTTATCGCATGGCCGAAGAGATTAGTTGAAGTCATCACATTGACAAAGACGAGTCGAGCACCTAGCCATGTTCCCAAAGATTTAAGCAGAAAGAAACGGAAAAAAAAAAAGAAAAGCTCTCTAAAAGCAAGAGAATCACAACCTGAGGTTCAACAATGCCAAGGACAAACCGTTGCTAATGAGCAGATGCATGCATTTAACTTCGCTTCAGTACCACAAGAATTTATGCAGTTAGCTCTATACGCACATTCTTTCATGCGCGATGGGTCGACCATTCAGTGCCCGATACCGGTAAATGTCACTAGTAATGATTTCCCTATCTTTGTGGGGTATGAAGACGTTTATGACTTCATCAGCTTCGAAGAAATCGGGGCAAACTATATCCTCGTATACCTCAGGTGATAACTCTAGCCTTATTTAAGTATTTTAAATATATACGTAGAGTTGTAAGGTGTTTTAAAATAATTCATTGTAATATTTTTTATTGTAGTTTTTTGGCTGAATATTGTGAACTTCAAGGCATGGCGCAAAATTTCAGCTTCATATCTCCTGCTATTGTTTCAAGTGCTGCAAGAGACCTGCAGAGTAATCATAGAGAGCGTGCCACATCACTTCTCCACCTATTAGCTGAAGCACCGAGGGGGAAAATATTCTTCCTGCCATACAATGTTGGACAACATTAGATGTTAGGACTTATTTCGCCATGGGAGGACCAAATATATTGGTTTGACCCCCTCGGACACCCACCACGTGAGGATTTCTTATATGTCACAAGATTGTAAGTATTAATATTGTCTTACAAAATTAATTGTTTTTTAGTCTCACATAATTGTATCATCTATTAATTTATTTATTATTTAAACATGATACATTATTAGGGCGCTTAACGATTGGAGGCTTCAAGTGGGAACCGGTGTCACAAACCAACCAAACAGAACGTTATATTCTAAACATAAGTGCCCAAGACAACAAGGAAACATAGAATGTGGTTTTTTTATTCTACGTTTCAAGCGGGATATAATTACAAGTGGTATACAAGCCTTAGGAAAAAAAGAAGTTTATATACATACAGATATACATGAAGTTAGATTAGAGTGGTTACAATTTGTAAATAGGTTTGTGCTTTTTAAATAGGTACACGTCATAGTAGATTAACAAAGTGCTCAAAATAGCTCAAGTGTAAAATGATCTTGTAAATACAAATTAATTTTTAATATACAACAATTATTGTATGTAATTAAGGTCTTGATGTAATGGATAACATACGAGACTGGCCATCTCGTGGGAAATTGAAATTGTAGGAGAATTTTTTTTTTGGAAAATACCAAATTTCCATGACGGTTTTGGTAAAAAACCATCGTGGAAGGCTGATCTTCCACGACGGTTTTCCATAAAAACCGTCGTGGAATCTCAGCATTCCATGATAGTTTTTGTGGAAAACCATCGTGGAAGACATAAAAACCGTCATGGAAAGCTAAGATTCCACGACGGTTTTTGTGAAAAATCGCTGTGGAAGATCAGTCTTCCACGATGGTTTTGATGAAAAATCATCGTGGAAGGCTAAGCTTCCACGACGGTTTTTGTAGAAAACCATCGTGGAAGCTCAACTTTCCACGACAGTTTTTCACCAAAATCGTCGTGGAAAATAACACTTCCACCGATCTCGCACTTCAATTATTCTAGTACACGACGGTAAAAAATCGTTGTGAAAAGTTGATCTTATTCCACGACAGAAGTTTCCACAACGGTTTTTTAACTGTCGTGAAATTTTTCCACGACGGTTTTAAACCATCGTGGAATCCACATTTTGTACTAGTAATAATATTGGTATAGACACTTAAGTTCACAAGATAAAGAAAGGATAGGGATGATGTAAAGAAGTTTGACTAAGTTATGAAGGATAATAAAAAAATTTATCAATAGGTGTTCATAAAAGAACATAAATAGAATCATGCCTTATGTCTTGCTTACATTCTTTTCCATGATATGCTTACAAGAATTGTTTATGAAAAACTATTTAAGAAATGTATACAAGAAAGCTTTATGAAAATGTTTACAAAAAAAGGTCCATGAAGAAAGTTTTATGAGAAACGTTTTATGAAAAATGTTTTATGTGAAATATTTTACGAGAAAGACTTATGAACAATGTTTTATGAAATATGTCTTACTAGAAAGTTTTTAAGAGAAAAGTTTTATGACTAATGTTTTAATGTCTTGTGAGATTATGTTTGAACTTAAAGAGCAAAAGCTCATTATAAGGTCCTTTATCTGATAGGTAGTCCTACGGAAGACCAATATAATTGGTTGACGAGTTCAATGCTATGGTGGACAAATGCGAAAGTTAGGTCTAGATACCATTACAGTAGTTTTTTACTAGTTAAAGAAAAGGATTTCTGTGATTTTAAATAGGGTTTTAAACATTTTAAGAAAGTATGTTTAAGAAATGTTTGATAAAAATATTTTTAAAGATAAATTATATTGAATGGTTTGAATGGTTATTAAGGCAAGTTTAAAACTCATGTTTCAATTTCTATTGCTATGAATTTGGCAACAGTTTAAAGTATGTTTTACAGTATGTTATTAAAGAAAAAATTTACCTAGTATTTTCTTACTAGTAAGCCAATTAAAGTTAAGAAAAAAAGTTTAAGAAGGCTAAATGATAGCCCAAAAAGATAGGATGTTACAATATTTATATGTGTTCCACATTAGACACTCATAGCTTCGTCGATCATGATAGTAGAGTTCTCGGCTTGTTACGAGGCATCTAATCATGGAACATGGTTGCAGAACTTTGTAATTGGACTTCATGTGGTAGATGGCATTGACAGGCCATTAAAGATACATTGTGACAATAAATCAACAATGCTATATTCTAACCACAACAGAAGCTCTACAAAGTCAAAATATATTGACATCAAGTTTTTGGTTGTTAAAGAGAGAGTTCACAGTGGTCAAGTTTTCATAGTACGTATAGGGACAAGCCATGTAGAATCCACCCATAGTCCTGGCGGACTAAAGTAAATTAGGTGGTATAGCACTTTTTTACAGCCATTATTGTGTTTTTTATATTTTTTTCTCTTTTTCTTCGATTCATATCATTTCTCCTAATCAAAAAGGTCAAAATGCCCTTAAATAACACATAATTACATAACACATATTTCCCTAATCCTAACTCAAAATACTTTGGATCAATTTTGTTTTTAAATTCTTTAAAAATCGTATGTATCAAACTTTCTCATAGAAGTGATAACATTTAAAAACAGTATCACATAAATGTTATTAATGAAATTGACTCAAAGGACTATGACTGGCACAAAATCCACCTTAGGATTGTGTTTTGTTCCCCTCTAGCCCAATAGCCTAGCTCGTATATACTTTTGTCATACTAAAATTATATGATTCATGCCATATATACAATAGTAATGTTATGAGCTAGAATATGGGCTTGATTAACATATTATCAAGCTCTAATAATAGCATATAATTTTATGTAATTTCCATGCTACTCATCCATACTTGATCTATGTCATTGAATATGTTGGTATGGTGACCATTGAAGGTTTGCTTATGATTATGCGTGATGAAAGCCGCTTTGGTCCCATACTAATATAGGAGATAGACTATATTGAAACTAAAGTATAGTCTAAAGATAAATAGCATAAAGCTATGCGCCTAAAGAATTTATGATATAGCTGTTTCAAGAATTATATAAAGCCCAAGTAAGAGATTGTTGGAAAATTTACGTTTCCTATTATAGTCATGGGCAACAACATAACAATTATATTATGGCCATTTAATTGTAATGGGCAATTTTAAATGATCTATTTATGGAAAGCCCATATATTACTAACTTGGTATGGGTTTAATGAGTAGATATCTAATACTGATCCAACTAGGTCTAATGGATAAAGTATATAAAGGCATTATAAGTTATAGTGTCCAAGACATGAAATCATTCTCTATCTTTCTCTTCTCCCCATCAAGAAGAGAAAGAACCCACTGAAGAACTAAGATAAATTGATTGAGGAAGACAGTAGCCTATTTATCTATCATCATATAATTCTCATAAAAGAATAGATTGTTGCTTAGGTGGACACAAGTATTTTTTCGTTATTCAATTTTTTAATAATCTGACATGATATAGTCCTACGATTGTAGTATTATTATTCTAAGGTTCTGTAGTTTTATGTATATTTAGAATTAAAGAATTCTAACATTGCCCCTACCATATTCATATTGAATCATATATGTACGTATGCAAATAAGAGGCGGCCATCCAATATCTATAGAGCATGCATAAAAAATGCTAAGAAGGAAGTTGTTGTAGATCCTGCCCCCTCCTTCCCCCCTTTTATTTTCAGTTATACCTCTACTCTTTGTTAGCTTTACTCATTAGTTATACTCCAGTAAAATAGTAATGCACTGCTATGGAATTTACGCCCCATTTTTTCTCTTAAATTTACTCAATTGTCCATACTTTTTTTTCTCTTTTTTCTCCTTAAATGTTTATGTTTTTAATTGTATTTCATTTACTTTTTTTATTTCGTAGAATGAAATAATCTTTCTATAATTCACCCAACTTGAATATATTCTCTAAAGTATTAGTTTAAAAAACACAATTTCAGTGTTTACCGAGAAGGATCATGGCTGGGGGGACATTTGGCATGGGAAGAGTGACTTGTGATTTCAACTCCTTAGCCTTTCATCAAAGGAAGATGGTTTGGTGCTAGTGGTAGTAATTAACCTCCTCAAATTATAGTTTTATCTTTGTTGTTATTTAATAGCATGTGTTTTGTTTGTAATAAAGGAATTGTTCTTTTCACCATAATTTATCTTTCCTTTGTAATAACAAATGTGGTCTTCCAACCTTCTTATTTTGTTTGTGTATCAAACCTATTTGAGGCATTTATCAGTGATGCGTGTGTTCATATCTGGCTAAATTTATTTCTATGCCATATCCCTTATGTCTCCAATGTTTAGGGCTTGGATTTGGTCAATTGATTTTATCCAACCAAAGGGGCACTACTAGAAACTTGAGATTACACAACATTTATTTAACGACTTTTTTCAAAACCATCTCAGTAAAGGGAGGTAAAAATACAAAAAGTATGCCTGAAAATACAAAACTATTGTGTTAGTGATGCGAGATCTTTCACGACGGTTTTTAGTAAAAACTATTGTAGTAGGTGTAATTTTACACTATGATTTTTGCTAAAAACCGTCTTGTAGATTCAACCTTTCACGACTGCTTTTAGTAAAAGCAGTCGTGTAAGATTTAACCTTACACAACAGTTTTTATAAAAACTATCATGAAAGGTTCTGCATATTCAAAATTTTTAGTCCCCCGCCAAAATTTAAGCCTACGCTAATGCCATGGCCTTTCCTATTTATTTGAAATTTCTCCAACTCAAACCCCCTTCTCTCTCTAACTCCTCCCCCCATAGCCCAACCACCGACGAACCCAGCCCTCTATGACATTTCACTGACTTTGACATTCTCCTGTTACTCTTTCCATGACTCCACCATCGTTCGACCGATCCCTCAATAAACTCGATGCCATTCATTGCCATTCATCCTCGTCTATCAACATTCCATCGACTCCATTGTCGTTCGACTTGTCCCTTGACGTTCCACCGACTCCATCGCCGTTGGTAAATTTTAAACCATTAGTTTTAGTTTTAGTGTTATTATTAGTTCTAAACTTAATATTATTTGGTTATTTTAGTGTTATTTAGCTTTAGTGTTAGTTTTAATATTAGCTATATTAACTTGTTATTTGTCATTTAGTATGTGTTACTTGTACTTGGTATTTGCAAGAACTTTGAACAACATTTAGCATTTTGGTGTGAGAATATGTTACTTTCTATGTATTTGTGATGCCTAAGTATTATTGTGATGCCCACCACATGTTTGATGAAAAGTTTTTATGACTTTGTGTTTGTGTTTGTGTTTCAGTTAATTAGTTTTATTTTCAATATTTTTGTTAATTTTATTGATTTTTGTTTTCGTTTCTTTACCTTACACATGACAACATTGACTTAGACACTAAGAAACCATTAATTCTTGTGCAAGCATGAAAAGAGTACATGACTTTACAATGTAAATATATATATATGTATATATATGATTTTGTAAAAATTTTATAGTTCAATGTAATTATGTGATTGCGAAGTCAAGGCATTGTATTAATGGTGAAAATACGAGACTATTCATCCTATAGGAAACTAGAAATTCTAGTTTTTTTAGTTTTAGACCAACTTTTTCACGATGGTTTTTAGTGAAAACCGTCATGAAATAAGAGCCTTACACGACGTTTTTCATAAAAACTATCATGTAAGCTTAGCATTTCACGACGGTTTTTAGTGAAAACCATCATGGTAGCATCGTCCTATGATCCTAGAACCCCCGTCAAAATAAGAATTTCACGACAGTAAAAAACCATCATGAAAAGTTTTGTTGGTACCACAACGGATGATTACACGCTAGTTTTTTAACTGTAGTAAAAACATACCACGACGGTTTTAAACCGTCGTGTAATCTGTAGTTTCTAATAATGTGGGTTTTTTAATCATGACCGTTGAATCATGCTTAATTTTTTTTGTCCAGTTGGTTTTTTTGTGTTGGGTCTCAGTACTTGTAGTATTGCCCCCTTTGTTCCATCCGTCTTCACTGGTGCATCAAATGTCTAGAGTTTAATCCTCTTGTAGTGGAGGGTCATTTGCGAGTATATTTGAGTATGTATTTTGTTTCTTTTGAAATGAAATTTCCCATTTTAAAAGAGAAAATGCAACCTTCATAATTCTTTTTCAAGTTGCCAACCAATTTTTTTTTTAACTATTTGACCATTTTTTTCGCAATGTGTCGTATGAAACATCTTCTTTTTTTCTCATACATGTCTCCTAAGTAGTAACTAATTACGTACAACTAAAACAATCTTAAATTACTATTTAAAAAAATACATTCATATGTCTATGATAAAATAATTTTTCACAAGTTGAAAAGCTCAATAATCATAAAGTGTTTGCGTGTCTAAGCTATTTTTCCAATTTTATATTATTTACATAGTTGTATTTGTTAATTTTACTTATTTTTTAATACTCCAGAAAAGAGTATTACGATAAGGCTCCTGCAATAACTGTAAGTTTATTTTTGATTCACTATGTTGATTTAGATTAATTAGTTTGCCCATTTTACTTTAATTTATCATTTGTGTTTATTTAATCTCTTGTGTTGATTTATTTTAATTTTGAAAGATAAAGTTTGGTCATTATTTTAATTTTGGAAGTTTTTCAAACAAGTTTTAGTTCTTCAAACTTATGCCATATTCCAAAATACCACTGATCAAATCCCTTTGCAATTCATGTGAAGTCAATTGACAAAGATCTTAAAATGGATTAATTCCTTCTTTTAGTAATTGAGACAAAGACCCACATACGTTGGGTCAATTTTAAAACCCCGGCATAAATCAGACAACACGGAACCACATTCTCCTTCCTTTGCCCCCTTTCATGTCTCCCCCCCTCTTTGTCCCTCCCTCCCTCCCTCCCTACTGTTGGGTTTGGTGCCCTAAAAGCTGTGATATTATACATATTGTTAATAAATAAATAAAGTGACATTTATTATTATTTTGGTTGATTATATGTGTTATGAATACATTTATAAACATTGAGAAAATTCCATGATTATTTATGTGACTATAAATTTAGCACATAAGTGTTATATGCTTAGGGATAAAATTTATAGATAATAATCTAAATAGTCCGTAATAATTAATTGAAGTTTGGGATCTTTAATTAAATATTACAAGTACGGTCCAATCTCATTTAGAATGAAATAGTCATTATCCAGGCTATTAATATAGAGACTTTGGATTGGAGGTACTTTATATAATGAGATTATCTAGGACTGGACCAAATAAATTATGAATCTCTATTAATCATCTGTTACAAATAGAGTATTCAAATTTATCATTATGATGATCATATATTTGACAGTTTTAATCCTGAGTATTTATTAGACTCCTGTTTATGACTTTATGTTTTTTGATTTGCTTAGTAAGACTTGTTTTAGCACAGATCATAACTTAGCATCTTGGATGTAGCAACCCCCTCCTCATCTCCCCTGGGAGGAAAGAGAGGAGAAGAGCGCCATGCATCGTTCGTTCATGCATGTGAAGATGGGCCGAAAAATAATCAAATCTTAGCTCAATCTTAATGTGGAAATTATCTTATCATTAGCAGCGAAAATATTAAGATTACAACACTTATACAAAAGCTAGAAAATCCCCTAAATGTCCTCAATAACAATTCTTAGTTTCCAATAACATCATAGAAATACTTAGAAATAAATATTGCATCTTAGACTCATCATGGGACCTTGGACCATTCTTGCTCAGTCATCTACATCCTTACTTGGAAGCTCACCTGCATCACGAGAACTATATAAGCATAATGCTTAGTAAGTAAACCACAGTAGTTCCACATAAAAACATACTTTCATAAACATACATTACTTTTAGGTTTTTGGGCTCGTAGCATAACATTAATCTCAAGCAGTCAGAACCTTTAACATGCATTCATAGACGGTCCCTATCTTGGAACATGCTTCCTCAAGGATTTGACCATGAAAACATACATAACATTGGTTGGTTCATGACAACAAGAGATTTCACATCATACTCATGAAAAATCATCAAAATCATCTTTAAACATATTCAAGTGATGCAGTGAAGGGTATACTTACACAAACCGTTTAGTCATGATCATCTTAGATTCTATACATCATCTACGTTTCTTCCATGCATCACACAACATTACTTTTCATATTCTAAGGGAAGCCATCTATTGAAACCCTCGTGGTTCTCTTCTCTATTCTTTCTTCATGCATTTATACGTCTCCTCTATCTCTTTGTTTCATTCTTTTCTTTCTTTCTCTATTTTCTTCATTCTCTCGTCTTCTCTCTCTCACACACATTCTTACTCTTAGTAGCAAAATAAAGAAGGAAAAGAAGAAGAAGAAGAAGAAACATGAAGATTGAGAGGTTGAGAGGATTTGTGAGTAAAATGTGAAGAATGAGAGTAATATTTATAAAAAAGAAACATAGCCTTCTATATAAGAAACAAATCTTCCATAAAAATGGAATGCAGACTCGTGGGAGGGGAAAAGAATCTAAATACCAAAGTTAATGATTCAATAGAGGAAAATATAACGATAGTATCTTGACTATCCATGAAAAGAATTCTAAATAAGTCAACCAATCATCCAATAAAGGCATAAAAGAATTAAAGATAATTTCAGATTCCAATATTAGCTCCAGTTGCTTAATTTCAATTATCAAAATAGAAAACCTATCATGAATTCCAATTATCATTAAAAAGTCAACTATCAAAATATAATCTTAATATTTTCGCTACTAAGAATTGTTATTAGAAACTAAGAATTGTTATTGAGGACATTTAGGAGATTTTCTAGCTTTTGTATAAGTGTTGTAATGTTAATATTTCTGCTGCTAATGATAAGATAATTTCCACATTAAGGTTGAGTTAAGGTTTCATTATTTTTCTTATTGTGTCTCTGATCAGCTTGCCAAACTAGCCCATCTTCACATGCATGAACGAACGATGCGTTGCACTCCTTTTCTCTCTTTCCTCCCTGGGGAGGGGGGGAGGGGGTCACTACATTAGAAACATAATGTAATAAATGGCTGGGAATTATATTATACAGATATGGAATCCATTCCTTCCCTATGGAAGTTAGAAAAATAGTTCTCTTGAGTGATAATTCGAGGTTTGAACAGTAGAGCGCTCGTTCATAATAAGATTATGAATTAACTGTTCATTAGAGAATTATTGGTACTCAAGGATAAAGATATAATAAGAGAGGTAAACAAAAATTGAACCTAGCTCTTATTATGAACTATTTATGGAGAACTGACTTTTATGTAATGATTATATCAATGGACTACTCGCTTATTTTCTTTGAATAATTTTACTATAATCTCAAGAGTTCAGTTTCAAGTTTTTAGTGGAGTAACATTGAAACTAATAAATTTGGCACATTAATCAAAGAGTTTAATTAATTGTCAAATTTATTAAAGCTTGGGTTATAGGTCCATAGGTTCCCAATACCACCTCTGCAACACTATATTGGATTTATGTATAGAATGAATTATACATATTTAGCTTGGAATTATTGAATTCTAAATTAATTATTTCACACTTGAGTTATTAATGTGACACAGAAAAATGTTCTCTGTGACACATAATGTAATGTGATAAATGTTGTCACATTTAACTAAGCATTAGTTAATTAAAATCTATTGTTAAATAAATCTGATTTATTTTTAAATTTAGAGTGAGATATATATATATATATATAGTTTTGAACCAAATCATATATATATATATATAAGATTTTATAATGTATTAATATATATATATATTATTTTTTTAATTCGTTTACATAAACGTTTTTACCTTTATATATATATATATATATATTATATATAACCAATGAATGATTCGTTAAAAATAATAATTAAAAAAAACAAAAAAAGAAACATACTTTATGTTTTCCTTATATATATAAATATATATGTTAAACGAATCAACTAATTCGTTTATTAAAAAAAAAAAGGTACTTACCTAGTGTGTGTGTGTGTGTGATACGAATCACAAACGGGAAAGAAAAAAAAAATTCAATTAAAAAAATGACTAATGACTCATATATAAAAACAGAGAGATAACAGTTATCTCAAGGGTTATTTTTCATTCACATAACTTTTGCAAAATACTCAGAGAGAAAAACTTAGAGTTCTTCTCTGAAAAAAAGGGTCTGCAATCTCATGTGTTGAGTACATAGCAGATTCAGAAAAGTGTAAGGAAAATTCATTCTTGTAGTTTGACACCCACTTATCTTTCGATTGGTGTAGAGGCCTGGATTAGAAGATCGTGGTGTCAAAGAGGAAAGCTAGGATACCCTGATAGCCTACAAAAGGTTAGTAAAATTCCTAAAGCTTTCTATTGTTAATTAAAATTAAATATCTATTCCCAATGAACAAAGTTTTTAGAAAATTTTTGTTTGTTAATGATCCGATCCTTCTGCTGTGTTTCATATTTCAATTCTAACAATTGGTGTCAGAGCCAGGTTATAACATTTATAATTTTATTTAACATGATTTTATTTCGATAATATCATTTTTTTATGCATGTATGTGGGCACTTTATATTTTTGTAATTTTTATTCATGTGATGAATGGTTATTTAATAAATAGATTTTTGGTTGTTAATTATATGGTCCTTTTGGATTGATAATTTTATTTTCAGCTTGATTAGATCAAATCTGTGTAAGCCCATAAGGGGCCATAGGCTTTTTGTAATTTATCATTATTATTATTATTATTATTTTTCTCTCATCTCCTTTACCTGCTACACGTGGAGCGATGAAGAAAAAGAAGTTCATCGGATCTTTTGACTTAGTTGAGAACTATAGGCCTATCAAATCTCAAAGGTAACCCAGCAATTGTTGCACAGTAAACCAGCCGATAAAGACTAAAAAAATTGGAGCAGGGAATTATGTATAATTACAAGAAGACCTTTAGAATTTTTTATATATTTTTATTTTTTATTTTTATGGGTTGTAATTTTAATTATCCAAAAGGACCCAATCAAAAATCCATTGTTTATATTCATGCTTTATTTTCATGTGATGATTGTGATAACATGTTCATGCATTATAACATGTCATCTAAGGAAAGTGCCCACTTATAGTTATTGTAACATGACATGTATACACTTGCATATTATTTTTTTTATAAAGGTGTTTATAAAATGAATTAATATGTGTTAGAATTAATTTAATGAGATAAATTAATTGGGTTGGTTTTATTGAATATTAATTTATTAATCAACCGAATAATATGAATTTAGTTTTAATTGTTAAGACTTGGTAAAATTCACATTAGTTCTAAGTTATTTAATTTTAAATTGTTTAATGTTGGGTAGCTTAGACAATTCATAATAAATTTGAATTTTTAGAAAATCTAGTAATTTATCTAAATGTAAATAGAATGGGATTCTATTAACACGTAATATAATCTAGTAATTAAAAATTGTTTTTATTTACTAGAGTTATGAAACATATAATGTTTTATAAGATAAAACACGTCTTTTAAAATAATAAGTGGGATGAGGTAATATGACAATATAACTTGCGGTCTCCACTATTAGCACAACACCGTAAGATTTAGGTGGCGCCTTGCGACGCTTTGATTTTGTTCTCCCTACGGAGGGTGTCCATTTAAATCAATAACAAGGTTGGTTTCTAAGAGATAGGATTCTACAATGTATTTCAAAATTGACCTACCCTAGGGCGGCAATTTTGAGTTAAGTTGTTAAAATCTGAAATAGTGGGTCACACTTATAAGGATATAATTAAATTGTTAATTATATCTTGACCAAATATAAACGGTTATTAATAAATATAGAAAATATGAGATATTTTGAATATATTTATTAATTGAGAATATCTCAATTCAATTCAAAAATAATTTGACCTACCCTACGGCGGCACTTTATTTATTAAAATTGAATAATCGTGAAATTAGTAAAATATTATTTTTGTGTGTTTTTTCATATGCATCATGTATCATGTTTACTATTCCAAAACATATATTTATAATGTTTATGCAACCATTTAATTTATGTTATTTTATTTATTTATTACAACAACAATGTCTAATTCAATCATTACTATTCTCTCAAATGAAAAATTAACCGAAGATAATTTTGTCAAGTGGAAGAGTAACATAAACATTGTACTAATTTACGAAAATAACAAGTTTGTCCTGATGGAGGAATGTCCTCCATCACCTGCTGCCAATGCTCCTCGTAATGTACGAGAAGTATATGATCATTGGATCGAGGCAAACAATAAGGCCCGCTGTTATCTTTTGGCTGGCATGTCTGACGTGCTTAGGATGAAGCACGAAAGCATGGAGACCTCTTATGAGATAATGTAGTCTCTTCAAGATATGTTTGGTAAACCTTCTGAAAAGGTGCGCCACGAAGCTGTTAAGGCAGTAATGAATGCCAAAATAAAGGCAGGGATCTCGATCAGAGAACATGTTCTCAACATGGTTAACTATCTCTATGAGGCTGAGGTAAACGGGGCAGTGATAGATGAAGCCACACAGGTGGGAATGATTTTGGAAACCCTTTCTCTTGCGTTCCTTCAGTTCAAAAGCAACTATTTCATGAACAAGCTGAAATATAATATGACTGAGTTGCTTAATGAGCTTCAAACCTTCGAGTCTATTTCGAAAGAAAAGACTCAAGAAGTTGAGGCAAATGATGTAGAAGCTCAACCCTCCTCTTCTACTCAAAAGAATAAGAAGAGGAAGAGGATTGTAGGAAGTGGTAAGTCTAATAATGGAGGGCAACCTAAGAAGAACAAAAGCAACAACAAAAGCTCAAAGCAAAAGAAGCCTAAAGGAAAATGTTTCCACTGTGGCATAGTTGGGCATTGGAAGAGAAACTGCAGGAAGTATCTTCAGGAGCTCAAAGAAAAGAACAACAACGGTAAATCAAATTTACTCGTTTTAGAAGTTTGTTTAGTTGAAGACAATACTTCACCTTGGATAATTGATTCAGGGGCAACTAACCATGTTTGTTCTTCTTTGCATATACTTAGTTCTTCAAGGGAGCTTGTCGACGAGGAACAAGCGATGAGAGTGGGAACGGGACAGGTTGTTTCGGCAAGAGTAGTGGGAGTTGCTAAACTTTATTTTAGAATTAAGTTTTTAATTTTAGACAATGTTTATTACATTCCTTGTTTTCGTAGAAATTTGATTTCTATTTCTAGGTTATTTGAACAAATGTTTAATGTTTCTTTTAATAATAATTATGTTAATATTTCTAGAAATGGTTTGAATATTTGTTCTACAAATCCAAAAAATGGGCTTTACACTTTAAGGCCCAATGAAAAATCATTGCTCAATATCGAAATGTTCAAAGTTGAACAACCAAAACCTAAGAAGCAAAAGATTTCTTCTGATGGTCCTTTAAAAGAACTAAAAGTTAGTTCTCTACCAGTTTGTGAATCTTGTCTTGAAGGTAACATGACTAAAAGACCTTTCTCTGTAAAAGGCGAAAGGGCCAAGGAACCACTTGAGCTAATACATTCGGACGTCTGCGGTCCATTGAATGTACAAGCACATGACAGTTACGAATATTTCGTCACATTTATTGATGATTATTTAAGGTATGGTTACATATACCTAATGCAAAGGAAATCTAAAACTTTTGGAAAGTTTAAAGAATTCCAAGTGGAAGGTGAAAAGCAATTAAGAAAGATGATAAAGAGTCTTCGATCTAATCAAGGAGGGGAATTCCTTGATACTGAATTCAAGGACTATATGATAGAATATGGTATTCTATCATAACTCACTGCACCAGGAACACCACAACAAAATGGTGTTGCAGAGAGAAGAAATCAGACATTGCTTGACATGGTGAGATCCATGCTAAGCTACTCATCATTACCCATTTCATTTTGGAGATATTCACTACAAACTGTAATATATCTTTTAAACGTAGTTCCATCTAAGTCTATTCCAAAAACACATTTAGAGTTATGGAATGGTCGCAAACCTACTATGCGACATATCCATATATGGGGGTGTCCAGCACATGTGCTGAAAGGAAAGACCGGGAAGCTGAAACCACGTTCTGAAGTGTGCTTGTTTGTGGGATACCCAAAGGGAACAAGGGGAGGTTTGTTTTATAGTCCACAAGAAAAGAAGGTATTTGTATCGACAAATGCCACTTTTCTCGAGAATGATTATATGACAAACTATAAACCTTGTAGCAAAGTTGTACTTGAAGAGTTACTTTCTGATCATATTAGACCACAACCGACAACCGTTGTCGAAGGACAAAACAAGGAGATCATATCTCTAGATCAGAATGTCATACCACCTCGACGTAGTAGGAAGGTTGTGAGACCACCTACTCGCTATAGGGAAATTGGAGAAGCACATGTTGCTATCTCTAATAATGGTGAAGATGATCCATTGACATATCATGATGCAATAGAAGATTCTGAGAAGGAGAAATGGCTGGAGGCTATGAACCTTGAAATGGAGTCCATGTACTCCAATTCAGTCTGGGAACTTGTAGACCTACCTGAAGGGATAAAACCCATAGGTTGCAAATGGATCTACAAGAAGAAAAGATGAGTGGATGGGAAAGTTGAGACTTTCAAAGCTAGGCTTATGGCAAAGGGTTATACTCAAAAGGAGGGAGTTGACTACGAAGAAACTTTCTCGCCCATAGCTATGCTTAAATCCATTCGGATTCTTTTATCCATTACTACATGTCTTGATTATGAGATATGGCAAATGGATGTCAAGACTGCCTTTTTGAATGGCTATCTTGAGAAAAGCATCTATATGGTGCAACCAAAAGGGTTTGTAGTCAAAGGTCAAGAGCAAAAAGTTTGC
>CAMOHE010053668.1:0-22646 GCA_946598075.1 Artocarpus hirsutus
CCCCGCCCCCCCCTCTCGTTTTTCATTATTCGTGAAAAGCCTTGGCATGGAAGGGAACGACCATGTCATGACAAATCCCATCCCATGGAAATTCACATTCCATCACCATCAACTCGACAAGTAGCCCATTTAATTGGCTAACACGCTGATTTTTCTTCTAGGCCTTCTTCTCGGCCACAAACCCATTGCCTTTTCTGTTGGTTGGACCATCCAACTTTTTAATGTATATTTTTTATTTTTTTCTTCATTTCTTTTTTCCTTCTTTTATGAGTAGGGACTTCTAATTGGTGACCTGAGTGGGAAATTGGCTTCGCTGTAACGTTTGAACAACGACTATATATGTCATCATGAAGTCCAATGACTATTTGCTCAAAACGTTACTTCCAAATGGAACAAGCACGTGGCTTGCCACTAACAGACATTTTCCCTCTTTTAAAGGAACCCAAGAATTATAAACATGCCCTGCAGATATCTCATGATTCGTGGAGACTCGTATATTCATCTATCATCTGGCTCTATGTTCTTGTGTAACCTTATTTGTTAGTTGTCACTTGTCCGACGGGTCTTCTTTAATTAATTAATTTTTTTTCGGGTTCACCCTTTTTTAGTATTATGGTATGCGAGGCCAACTTTAGTCGCTGTACCAGAATTTGTTGTCCTTGATTTTTTTTTTCTGGTTCAATTTTTGTATTTTCTTTACTAGAAAGCAATTCAGATCAACAGTCTATATATCCAACGATGTGGGGACTAGGAAAATGTGGAATCATAACCACTGTATTGCTTGTAATTTTTTTGTTTAAAATTTTTACATTAGTCCTCTCCCTAGTCTTTCTCCTACCCATCCTATCTAACTGTTACATCTGTCTTCTAACATCTCAGACAGAGTAAAGGTCTCTTTATACAATTTGTACCGAGCCACCATCCAACTTCCTCAATGTTGCAACCACTTCGAGAAACACACAAAACGTCCAAAATAATCCCCAACTGCAGAACAAACAGTTCACAACTCAGCTCATTGAATACAACAATAACAATCATGAAAGCTAGTGAATAATTGGTGCTTAAGTAAGCAATTACTAACACTCTAACCCAGACAATTCATTACCTCAAAATAAATGTTTGGACAAATTGTTAGGCTCCTTTCATCGAAAGGAGGCATTGGGGAGCACTTTCTTTTTCGGAAAGATCTCCCACCAAATGGGCGTGTCTCTGCTGCCATTTATAAACCCAAATTTGATGCCAACATTCAGGGAAAAAAAAAGCTCTACGAGTGTGCATCCTCATCATCGGACTCACTCCCCGAACTACTTCCCGAATCAGAATCTGTAAACAGCCCAGCAAGCAAGGACCACAATTGAGTACAATTCATCAAACAACCTCAAAGTTCCCAAGTGGGTTATCATGTACATTCAGTAACAAGTTTGTTTCTAAAATCGGGAATTAAGTATAATTCACAACTGGGTTATACCACTAGATGAGGAGGAATCGCTGCTTGAACTGCTGGAGCCGCTAGAGCTACTGCTGCTGGCATGCCCACCTCCAACATCCTTCTCAATCTCCACCGGCGGAAAGTTGTTCATGGGCATCTCATCGCCAATGTCCACATCCTCATCCCCAGCTTCTCCTTTCTTAACCCTTTTTGGCTCTGCCTCGGCGGCATCAATCTTCTCACTACTCTGTAATTCCTTCTGAAAAGAGACCAGATTTCTCGTTATTAGCCAATATACCTGAAATGACAATGTCTAAAAATGTGACAAATTTAGTTAGTATAGCCAAACTTACCGCATTGCCTTTGTTGGGAGCCACATTGCTGTTATTGTTGTTAACATTGTTCATAAGAGCTTGCCGCTTGATCTTGCTGACCATCTTCTTCCAATTGGTGACGAGCCGATCAAGCTCCCAAAGTGTCTCCGTGTTGAAAGCCTCTATGTCAAGCTCGATTTCGTCACCATCCTGCTTCAAATGCCCGTTCCTCTTCCTTATGATCTGCACAACCTGATCCATCTTCTCCTGCGGCAGACTCTGAAGCCCGACTACCAGCTTCTGTTTCTCCTCCATGCTCATCTCCCTCTTGTTAGGATCCTTCGCCTTTGGCTTCGGCTGCTTCAAAGGCTTCACCGGCGGAGCCCGCATCGGTGAAGGCGTCCGCACAGGAGACTGCAACTGCACCAAAGGCGAAGAATCCAGGACCGGGTTCGACGAGCTCACTGGGGCCGGTGCCGTCCTGACAGGCGGGTCAAGTTTCCTATCCTCCCGCTTCTTCGGCCTCTCCAGCTCCACGTGATCCCATGAACTTGCCTGCAAATCTTCATCAAAAGGCCGTTCGTCTCCCAATTTCTCACTCACCGGCTGGTATAGCTCCTCGAACTTAGCAAGGAGCTGCTCTGCAATAGCGTGGACGTCGTGGCCCTTGGGATTGTAGGTCATAGCGTTCTGGAACGTCAGCCTCACATCAGCTGCAAAATCAGACGGAGATGAGTAATGATTCTTGGAAAGATTCGACTTGACGGTGCCAAGATCCATCGGCTGCTTAATTATATCATAGTAATCATGAAGACCCATGCCGATCACATCTACAGGCTTGTTGAAGATCCACGCGTGCTTCTGCTTCATCAATTTCGTCATGAGCTGAGAGCAATTCTTCATCAAAATCGCGTTTTCAGGATATGATCTCTTCAAATTGAAAGAATCTCTACCATGAATCGAATTTGTCGGGAATGGCCTCTTCGAACCAGAAAGCTTCTTGCTAGGAATCGATTTCTTGGCCTGATGATGATGAAGCGAATCAGCCGCTTCAATTCGGCTCCGCAATTGGCGAATTCGATCGAGCTCCAACATTAGACGGTTCTTGAGCTCCGAAAGCTCTTTTCTCGAAAACGATCCTATGTTGAAGCTCACGTATTGGTAATGACCCAAATTGAGCTCGCTCGATCGCCGGTGATTGATTGATGACGCGTCGTCCGAGGCCGTCTGCGTAACGGCCGGCGACTCGTCGATCTGACATCCGTTGTAATCGCCCGATGGTGGGTGGAATTGGTGGAATTGCGACTTCTTGCTCGAGTTTTTAGGGTGAGGGTTGGGGAAAGGGACTTTCCCCATGAATCCTGCTCCGGAAGCGCCGCCTCTGGGTTGCGGCGGCCAATCGGCGTCGTTCCGGTTGGCTAGGACTGCGGAAGCCATGGATGTACGGAACGGGAAGTCTTCGCTATGGTTCCGGTTGAGCTCCGGCGAGGGTTTCCAAGTGCAGGAGTCGGATAAACCACCATGAATAAGCAAGATTGTGGTTTGCACGCGCCTCCGATTGTGGCCACGCGCCGCCAACAAATCAAAAAAGGAACAGGGGAAAAGATTGAGAGAAAACCTAGGGTTTCAAAGAGCTTACCCTAATCTGAGCGAGAACAAGAAGGGGGCAAGGGCGGCTTCTTAAAGGCGTCGAGATCTGCCCAAAAACGTTCGGGCAGAATTAGATCCGTCGATTTAAATTTCATCTCTAATCCGACGGTGATAAGGTTTTTCTCTACTGCCCCGGGGTACTGGTCGCATGATCTGGCACGAACGACTGAGATTCGATATGTACTGCACGTGGCGTGTTCGTAAACGCCCGATCGGAGTAGAGATTCCTCAAATGTGCGATCCACAATTTGGAGTGAATTTGGGGAGAATTTGTCGTGAATTGCATTTAGGGTTTTCAAAATTTCTGAGCGGTGTGGGACCCACTGCTGATGACGTGTACCAAGGCAGAATTAAGGACTGTCGGGTGAGGAAGAAGGTTACGCGCGCACGACGGCGGTGGCAGGTGAAACGCGCAAGGAACACCTTTCTTCCAGAATGAGAGGGTCTTTTAGTAAATTTGACAAAGCGAGTGGTGGGAACTGGGATGAGAGACCTATTCTAAGCATTAGCTAAATTACGGTTTTACCCTAGAAGCATAGAATGACGATATGGACCTCATGCAAATGGCACCATTTTTGGCGGAAAGCTTGCGGAAGTATTTTCTTGGAATATATATTTTGTCACGTTCAAAAAAAAATGAAAATAAATTATTTTTGTCAAGAAATTATATTAAATATTCGGGGGGAAAAAGCATTCCATGAATTTATTAAAAAAAAAAAAGAAAGAGAGCTCGGTGAATGTTTGTGCGATTGCACTGAATTTTTCATTTTCGCTCAAAAAAGATGTTTGAAAAGATGGTGAGAACATATGGTTAGAATCATTTTTACTATAATATATGAGAATTTTATATTATAACAATTTTTTTTATTGTTACTGTAACATGTGAGAGTTTTACACTATTTATAACTGAGTTTATGGTAAGAATTATAGTTCTTACCACTCAGCCAAACATGGACAAATTGTCTACTTCAATTTATGATGTATTCTAGTTCAAATAAATGATGCCTACAATGCAAAGAAAATTGCTGGGACTAATTAGAGTTGAGGAAAGTACCTCTTTAACTAATCTTGAGATTTTTTATACGCATTAGATGGAATAAATACTTTTTGATGATCCTAACAACAATTTTTTTAACCAGATCCTAAAAAATTAGGATGCTAACATTATTTATCCTTTTTTCTTTTGGAGGACAGTATAATTTATCTTTCATAAAGTTTATTATTGTTATCCTCTTGATATATGCTTTTTTTTATTGTTATTGAGACTAAAAACTGCGCCAACAGCCGATTTTTTTTTTTTTTTTGAGTGAACAGCAATTGATATTATTACGAATATTTATATTGATACCTTAATTTATTGGTATATTTATACTTTTATATACCTTTCTTTAAAAAAGAAAAAAAAAATTAAGAATTTTCATCGACACAATCTTTTAAGATTTACTTTTTGTAAATGTCACATGTTTATTTATGACACAAGTTAATATGTAATATAAATTACAGTGTGACATAACTTTTTTTAAGTGTGACATGAATAAAAACAATTTTCAAAAGTGCGGCATAACATTTAATTTTCTCTTATTTTTTTTTCCTTTGGCCTTTTTTAAGGAGTCCAAACCTAGTCCTTTTTAAGAAGTCTATATCTTTTGTCTTATTTTTCTGTCTTATTAGTTGTGTCCTATTAAATTTTGACATATTATTTAAACTCAATAACCTAAATGTATAAATAAGACCTAAATATTAAAATTGATTATAAATTTTACTTATGTGTCAAAATTTCATTAGGAGACGGCCAATGATACAAGAAAAATGGGACAACATATCATATTAATCTTATTAATATAAAAATTAGAAAACAATAGATATTAAGGTCACTTTTTAATTACTCTCTTTCTCACTCTCTGGTTTTTTTTTTTTTTTGTCATGTATCATCTCGCTTTTCAATAATATATAAATATATATATATATATATATATGTGTATATAAACATAGCTAGAAACTATTTTGTACCTTTTATGATAATTCCGTGACTCTTTAATATTTTAAAATTACCTGATATTACTTCCTCTTTATTATTTTGTAAGTATTTTTATTAGAATTTATAAGTTCGTTCTTTAATTAGATCATTGAAATATACAACAGTTTTTAATTTAATATATATGACATATGTTAAATATAAATAAATGAATTTGGGATAAATTATATTAAAACACTCTATGTTTTACCAAAATAATAGAGACACCTTTGTGATTGAAACTTTTTTGTTGACACTATTTGACTTTACAAAGAAAATTACAAAGATATCCTTCTGTTAATTGACCGTTAATGTAAACCAAATTTTGACTGATTAAAATTTTTTAAAATGTCAAAAATACTCCTCCATGAATAAAAAACGTTTTTAGGTTTATGTATTATTGGAAATGTAGTTTTTACCTTATTCTGTATTAAAATCGAGTTTAGTTTATTTTTACACACATTAATTATAATTTTCATTTTATAGACAAATTTTTACTGATCTTTTTTTTCAAGTTTTTAAGAAATTAAAAAGTTTTTTCCTAAAAAATAAATAATCTTAAGCTTTTTTTAAAACTAACTAGATCTCACTAAATTAGTTAATTATCATCTCAATACTTTTTTTTGTAAACGATTAAAAACATAAGAATATAAAATATATATATAAACTCAAAATTTCCTAATATATAGATAAATATATAAATCTTATAAATAAAAAAATAAAAATATTAAAGTGCAAAAAATAGAATCCAGAGTCAATCTTATTTCATATGGGAACTGCCACAATTTAATCAAAATATTCATTATCCTTACATCAATAATGGTGCAAATGAAGGTTTGACTGTAAGTTGTTCAAGAATAGCAACATTGAGTTTCTCGATCATCTGCCTTAGGATTAGTTAGTTTCATTAAAAGCTATTAAACTTTCTAAACTTACAGATTATTAGAGAAAGGACAAATACTTAAGAAGGGGAACACTGATAGTCCCTAGCGATAGCACCCAAATTTGATAGGTTCTTAGTGAGTATCAAATTAAATCTTGCTAAAAATATGATTGTTAATGAATGCAATGGTAAGCAAGGGTTATCCTTTAGAAGGTTGGTTTTAATTGATTAATTATTGACTCTACAACCTAAGACACACTAAAACTAGACACAAGTTGGGGTTTTGATTATAAACTAGTGGTTAATGAGGGCTGACTGTAAATTTGTTGGCAATATATCTACACTGGTTCAAATCTAGCTTAGCCCAATAATTCGCCGATCCACCATGAAATGATATAAGTCATTGTTGTTCTCCAGAAATGCTCGATCCTAATAGAAAAAAGATCAAAATCTTCGATATTGTCACAAGAAGCAAGAGTTGATCTGTATCATCTTGACTTGGTTCTGATTTCTCTATTTTTTTAAGGAATACCGACTCGGGCTCTTCTCCTACCCGTATCTAATAGAACGTGAGAAAACAGAAGAGAGTAATTGAATGCAAAACAAAAGTTCACAATAACAATAAAACTAGTAAAGGATCATTCTCCGTCGCTAAATAATAACTATAAAACCAATCATAGTTTTTATCTCCAATTCTCTATTGAAATTATCAACCTTAAATAACAACAAATTCTGCTATCTTAATCTTTGCTTACTGTGTTGTTTAATAAAATAAGCTCTTTATTAAATTTCTTTCCGTTAAATAACCTAGAACAAGTTCTTTAAATTTAACTTAGAAGAAGCATTAAGATGAAAAAGATTGGTTGATTTAAGCAACAAACACACAAGTTTGATTCATTTAACCTTGGTTATGTTCCACATACAATCGTACGAAAACTTGACCATAATCAATACCACAATTTGCTACTAATGAGTAGAAAAAAGACAATTATAGATTAGGATTCCCAATCTAGAAATTGATAATTTTCAAATCCTATTTAGTTGCAAACCCAAATAAAACATGAAACTAATCATGAACAATAATTGTGGAAGAACATAAACAATCTCAATTGAAAAATTAGAAAATAATATCTAACAATCAATCACATAGCCAGGTTGAGGGTCTTGAAATCATCCTCAACTAAAAGTAAACCTAAACTAACAACATAGACAAAGAAAAGAAAGAAGGAAGAAGAAGAATGGTTATGGCGTTGAAGAGTCTTCTAAGCAAATGATTCTCCTTGAGGCACCTACCAAAGTCTTTCTCTAATGAAAAAGGATGCTTTGTAATGCTCTAAGATAAGGTATTTATAGACTTGGAAAGTTAGAGTTGAAAACAGGAAAGTTTAGAGCTTTTTTGGACCAAAATTTAAGTAAGAACTCGTCCACACATATTGGAGCTTCAAAAGATGGTGCTGGGGAGCATTTTTTCTTTGCCAGCTTGGATTTTCCTTTGCTCGGCACTGGGGGGTGTTGGGGAGCATTTTTTTCTTTGCCAGCTTGGATTTTCCTTTGCCTTGGAGCTGGAGTGCCCCCAGCACACTCTCTAGTTCCATATGGCATTGTAGCACCCAAAGCTGGCACTAGAGCTTCAAGTCTCTAGTTTTTGGCCCAGTATCTCCCGTGTTGCAAGAAATTGTATAGATTTGATCCTTAATATTCTTAAGTCCTCGTTTTTAACCCTTTTTTTTGTTCCATCTCAAAATACTTACAAAACACCAAAAAAAAAAAAAAAGAAAAGAAAATTCAGGAAGATAACAAAAAAACACAAGGAAAAATGATTGAAAAATATGTGAAATTAAGCACTTATCATGCACCCATGAATTTTTTATTTTAATTGAGCAATTAGAAAGAAAAATTATTTATGAAGGTCACATTTGATAAAATAATATTTTAGAAGATTGTATAAAATTTATTATGATATAAAAAAATCTAGAGAAGAAGTATTTCACTTAGACACATTTAAAAATAAAACTTAGTGAAAAGCCAAAAAAAGGGACTAGGATGAACAAATAAAATTATAAGGGGATTTCAATAGGTAATTGACTGAAAAATTCTTTTGATAATGAATGAGATTGAATTCTATTCTTATTATTACGTCATAATATCAATTGTTTTTTAAATATGTAATTATTAGAAATGTGATCATTGAGGACGTGTGTGTATGACGGTTCCCTAAACCGGAAGGGTTGCACTTGAGCCAAAAAAACAGCTACTATACTACTTTCTAAAGTGGAGGGTCCACTCTCATACGAGACTAGAGCTTCTGTGGGATCTCAATCACCTTTTTGTTAATCAATTAATGTAAATTGTGGGTTTTCTGATAAACTACTATGAACACGTATCATACGATTCTTAGCACGCTGTTTCAATCTTACAGATTGGGCTCAGTTTTTTGTCTGCATCCAGCACAGTTTAAAAATCTAAAGATTCCTAGTTTATGAATGAAGTAGTTTACTTTGAACAACAGCTTCTGGACTCAATGGTCAGAGTAGGAAAATTCCGTTACTTTGTATAGGGACTCGACATGGAAACGACATATGGGAAAGCTCTGAAGTATTCCCACATCCAGCTCTTAGGCCACCCTCCAATCGTGTTGTTTAGGAACCAATAATGGAGAATATATTTTCCCTTGACATATTATAAAGTTGAAAAAGAAAAGGTTCCTATCAATTTATAAAAAAGGGAAGAAAAAAAAAAAAAGATTGAAGCAACCTTAAAGGGAGAAGCTACTAAATTGTTTCTATGATTTATTTATTTATTTATTTTCCCAGAGGCGACCTTTCTACTTTCTTTTACTAACATTGTCATATGCTACATGCCACAAGATTTTAACACATGGCAAAAATGTTATAAAATTGATTGGAGCAGTCATATACTACAAGACACAAGATTTTTTTTGAGCAAAAAAAGAGAGAAGATTTTTTTTTTTACAATAGAAAAGACAATTTTATTTTATTAGTAGAGCAAGGTATTCTAACTGTGAGACGTGTTTGCAAATTTTTTATGCGAACAGTTTGTTTTATTAAAAACTTAATTTAACAGCTAAAATATCATGTTCTATCGGTAAGAAAAATTTCCTCTCAAGAGTTCCCTTCCTTTTCTTTTTCTTTTTTTGATGAACTGAATTAATTGGTTTTACATCTTTTCCAATACGGACATACATAGAAGACCTAATCATGATCCCATTATAGTTGACTAGGCTAAAGACTTGGTGGATTGAAATTCAGCTGATCAAAGTCGTCCAACAAATCGTTTCACAAACGACGCTGCACCTGTATGATTTATACCCAATTACTGCAGCAGTGCTTTTTTGCTTTAAACCTCAGTACGGATTATGTAATTGGAAGGAGGGAAAAAAAATTGAGAAGTAAATATTATCCCCAGCTATACACAGCCTTGTTTTTTTTTTTTTTTTTTTTTCCTTTTTCTACTAAAGGTATAAAGCATTTTGTTTAGTCTAGTAGTTTCATAGCAATTTGGCGGTGGGCATACATGTTCCTAAAACTTTTAGGATTCTCAACATATTCTTAAAATTACTAATTTCAGTAAGTTCTTTCTTTTAAATTTTTAATTTTCCTAAATTTACCTTAATTTCATAAAAAAAATTTCGAAATTGGCACCTCTGTCATGCTCATGAAAGCGTTCCCTTACAAATTTGACATTATTCATAATTGTAGGTCCATCCTAATACATTCTATTAAATCAAAGCATAATTTTGCACGATTAAAAATTTTGAATAATTTACCAATTCAGTTAAAACTTGGAGTAAAAAATACCAACACTCTTATTATATCTTTTTCTTAATGGAACCCTAATTTTATAGTTGAGCATTGCATCGTCTAGCACTTGTTAATAAATTTTAACTGATATATAAGAATATGCAAAATTCTTCAACTATTTGTAACATCTTGAAAACAAGGGACGCAATTAATTAAAATTAACGTGAAAATTACCCGGATTTAAATGACTTAAATCAGAAAAACCTAAAGAATGATCCGAAAATCAATAATAAAAATACTGCCTTGTGAGGGTTTAAAAAGTCTACAAGTCATTTAAAACAATTAGAGTATAATACTTTTTTAAAAAATAAATACAAATAATGGGACAAGTCAATTGATACAAGTATCATAAATACATAAATACATAACATGACTAGTTATACAAACCAAATATTGCCAAATTAGTGAGCTACTCAAAAAATTCATGGACCCCTCTAGCGCGATTACAATTCCTATGCCATGATCCACGTCTTCGATGTGCCCCTCTATCTTACTGCTAAAGATATTGATTGATTCGTCAATTTTTCTTAAATTAGTGTAGAATGTGTCATTGTATGCATGCAGTATAAAACTATATCTACATCTTTCATTAATCATAACTATTACTTGTTATGTATAACAATTGTTTTTCTTCTTTTTTTTGGCACATTTATTTATGGTTTGTGTGCTAGAGGAAACAAGCTCTTGGCCATATTGGATTCATTTCCTTGATGATCACTGCTTATGGGCCGGGTCAAGGGGAGATTGAGGCCTAAGCACCAGATGAGAACCTTTTAGTGTTCTTGGACAACACAAAAGTTGACTGAGTTTATCTCATGCCATATGATGACGGGGTCGTTAGATGTTGGCCTTCATTTACCTATAGAAAATAAGCTAGTATATTTGGATCCACTCAGCCATGTAGCAAACTTGACTTGAAATTGATGATTTAATTGTAAGTTTATTCTTATACATTATATTAATCAGGGAACTTCTATGTGGGTGTTTAGAAGGATGGTGAGAACCAATGATGAGAACCACTTTTACTATAACATATGAGAGTTTTATACTGTAGCAATTTTTATTATTGTTAATGTAGTATGTGGAGCTTTTTACTGTTTATAACTGAGTTTGTGGTGAGAACTGAGTGATAGGAACTATTGCCAAACACCCCTTATAGAAGTACTGCTTACTTTTATCCTATTAGTAGGACCATCATCTAGACGGTTCATTTTTAAATCCAAAGGTGTAAATCTCTCCTGATAGTTTAATATTTTTTTCCACCTCACATAAAGACAAATATGACTGGTCACCTGCTGGGCAACCGGTTGGGTAAAAAAAAATCCACCAGTTTCAAAATTCTCCCACTTCCCTCATGGATCATATGCAAAGTTCTTCACTCTCTCGCCCGCGCTCTACACATCTCGCCTCCTCTCTCTCTCCCCCTCTCAACAAACCCGTTCCCGAGCTTCACCTCCTCTCTCGTATCCTCTCACTTTCTCTAAAACCCATCCCCCATCCACCAACTCTCAAAATCCCATCCCCGAGCTCTGTATGTCTCTTGCCTCCTCTCTTTCGATCAAAAACCCATCTCTAAGCTCGACACATGTCTGGTCTCCTCTTACCATCTCGAAAACCCATCTTCTCTCCATCGGCACTACTTCCCCCTCGAGCGTCCTCTGCATATCGTCGATCTAAGGGCTTCTACAACAGAGAGGACATCACAGGGGTAATTATTTCTCAATCCTGTGCATCCCCTCCTTTGCTCAGCTGTAATTCTTTCTGAAGTCAAATTTTTTATGTCATTACATCTCCCCCAATTTCTCAAGACTAGGGTTATTTGACTTTATAAAAGTGCAAATTTCTTAAGATTAGGATTGTTTCTTTGCTAATAGAAAGGATATTTTTCTATGGCATTCTTGTTCAGTCAAACAATTTTTAAGCGATACATTTTGAGAATAGGAATTTCTATGCATGATTTGATTTTGTTTGCAACAAAGCTACCGAGTTTTTGTAAAACCATAAGTGATTAAATGTATAAGCTGAAGTAATACTGGAAAATTGAAGAAAACATTACAAACTTTCATGCCATTGTGCATTGTCTGTCACCGCATCTTATAAACATCAAATCCGAGGATTTATTTTTTATTGCATAGATATTATTTTTCAATGCTTTCTTGATTAAAGTTAGATGAAAGCATGTTCTATATTGGTATTTTATTTGCAGGAGTTCTGTAAAACCATAAGTGATGAGATGTATAAGCAATGAGATTAAAAAATACATGTTTCTTAAAAGCTAAAATTAATTATTTTGCATTAATATTTCTTTTTAAACTCTTCAATTAAAGCAAGTGTTAAATAGTATTTTAACGTCTTAGTGTAAAACTATGTTTAGTTATGAGTTTTTAATATGTTTTAATAATATTTTCGGTAATTTTTAGAATCATTTTTTAATGTAAAATATTAATTTAGTTTAAAATCAATTAAAACAGTAAAAATAATGAGTGGTAATTTTTTTAAGTCTTAATATGTTTTATATTGTGTTTTAAATTTGTAAATAATTTTTAGAATACTTTTAGTAATTTCTAAAATATTTCTAAATCTTAAAATTTATATATGTGTCAAACAGAATAAGCTCAAAATTTTTTAAGTTTGTAATTATTTTTGTGTGTTTTAATGTAAAATAAGTATTTTTAAAATTGTTATAAATATTATGTTTATAAAATATTTAATTTTTTTTTTAATTTTCTATCTTTAGATTTGAAATTTGACCAAAAAAGAAGAAAAGCGACACCAAAACAGACATAGTCAGACAAGAAATGCCTCAAAAATATAAAAAAATTGAATTATAAAAGAAAAGGCCACATGGCAACTCCTCAGCCCATGGATTGCGCCACCAATTAAGCCTTACTTGTTGGATTCGTGCCACCACACTCTCCTTTGCCTGACAAAGGCGCTAGATAGGTGGGGCCTGCACACGTGGGAGAATTTTAGGCTGCTTTGGATCATGTGTGATTGTGTCCTCATGCGCTTGCTTTCTCGGCTGTCAGATGTGATTACCTGGATTCAGTCAATGGTCGCAGTCTCGGTCCCAGCTGGCCCACTTGGTCCCATTTTCTTTCGTGTTTTGTAGCCATATGATCATATGATTGAAGGCTTAGATGGCGTCATCTTCGTGCCTCCAGCCACCGCAAACCAACGAATCACAAATCCAAATTTGCATTCTAGAGAAAGGCTATCAATGTGGAAAATTAAAGGAAAAAATGAGCAATTTGGCAAATTGTTGCCGAGATTTCAACAAAGAAACAGTAAAACAAAATTATAAAAACTCTTTGTAATAGTTGTTTTGAAGATCTATAAATGCTGAGGCCAAACCTTGGTTGTGTACTCCTTTGCAGATTAGAAAAAAATGCTGTTCAATGTTTTTATGGTTTTTAGTCTAAGTTTTTGTAAAATATTTTCTACTTTATGTAATAAAAATTATGTTCAATAATATTTTTAGTATTTTTATTTTAAATATGTCTTTTTAATTTCTCTTTTTAGTGGAGGTGAGAGAATGAAACTCTATCAAAATTACTTTAAATATTTTTAAATTTTCTGAGCTTTATAAGCAGTTATATGCCAAAATATTTTCTACAAAATTTAGAATTTTAGAATTTTTTTAGTTAAAACTTTGTCAAAATTCTGATTTTGATTTTTTGATGGCATAGATTGGCACGGATAATGCTTAGAAGGACCTTGATTAGCCGTAGATAGAGAATGACTTGAAAAATGCTTAACTTATTATTTTGGTTGCTATTTTAGTTAAGTAATGTTAAAATTTTGCTCATTTATTAAGTTGAGTTTTTTGCTACATTATAGACATAAAATAACACAGTAAATACTTGGTAATGTTTATTTATTATCGACATAAGATGGCATAATATATATTTAAACCAATTAATAAATAATTAGAAAAACGAAAATTTGTTTAGATTAATTGCGAGAATGAAACTTTTGAAATTATAATTATTGTTTAACCTCTTTTAATTTGTTGTTATTAGTATTGTTGATATTAAAGTTATTTTAAATTAATTGTACTTGTTGTTAAAGTTTTATTTTAATTTTAGCTACATTTCTTGTTATTGAAGTTCCAGAATAACGAAATTCTAAAAATAAAAAAAAAATGTTGTAAAAGTGCATAAATATTATGAATATATTTTGTAAATAATAAATATTAATTATCATATTTTTCAGTTTTAAAATAAATAAATAGTTGATATAATAAATATACTAGATCTTAGCAATATTCTTTCCCTATGGGTTCAACCTTAAATTCACCAAGTTTTATTACTTAGACAACCTTATACTTAAGATTATATCTGATTGAACTTTTAAAGACCAAACAATAAGCTAACTTTGGAGAAATATATAATATTGCAAAGTGTTTGTATAGTGCTTATTCATTTTCTAGTAGTATTTATACAACTGAAAATGCTATGCGATGCTATGCGTTTTTTGCTATAATACAACGTATATTATTTTTATGTATTAATGGTCATGAAATTTCAAGGTTCAAAAAAAAAAAAAAAAGTGAAATATATAACGAAGCACACCAAAGTTTTTATATATCGTTGCACGTGAGTTAATGAACTGGACATGTGCTCGGTTTTTAAATTCCCATATGGATTAGAGAAATATCATTCTTGTTAGGATCAGTACCTTAAGGAACAAAATTTTTATTTGTAATTAAAGACATTTTAGATTAAATAAATAAATAACGTGAATATTTCACGTATCAATAATGGTCCTCATAATGTTTTCATTATAATTAAGCACTTAAGCAAATATGTAATCTGTAACTATTATAACCAAGCCTTGGCGTTGGGCACATACAGGGTACATATACGATATGAATATGATTCCAAGATTAATAGTCTAAATTATATAATTTGTAGTCTATATATTTAGCTGAGCATTTTATAATGACAAGACTGTAATGAGATCCATGTCTAACTTGGGAGACAGTTTATCTAGACTATCGGAGCAGATTGACTCCATGGTAGACATATTGGTGTGGTAGACCTAGTGGTGGTCGCATATTAGAGTGAGCTTAAAGTGTAATTGATTTAATAACAATCCCATTTAACTTAAATCAATTCCCTTTGACAATCATATATATGTGTAATCTTAATCTTACAGTGGGTTCATGACTCCATGTATGTAACTTGTATCTTTTGATATGTTAAAGATAGGAGTTTCGATGATCGAAGACTTCATTGTCAGTATGTTAGAGATGCAACCTATATTCGATGATAGCATAATCTACAGACACGAAATCCACGGCTCTTTAACAAAGAGTTAATGTCATCCACCCAAAGGCATTATTTTAGAAATTGGAAATGAGCCAGGTCTTAGTCATCTGGATACATTTGGTAATTAGATGATTTTCCGTTTGTATTTTTTGTGAATGGAATTTTCTAAATAACTAAAATAATAGATCATTGACATAAAATAAACAGAAAAGTAAAATAAAACTAAGTCATTTATTTGATTATGGATAACATATGAGAATACACATAGGTATTAGAGGTTATTGACAAGACTATTATATGGTCTCATAATATGGTATATTATCAAAAGTGTAGCTTTGGTTCTTTAGTGGAATGACACCAAAATTAATAATTAAACAGATAATTAATCCTAAGTAATTTATTAGTTATTATTGGAGCATGATAAGTATATGTCCATTGGGTCCCAATGCTAGCTCATTGATTCCTTGATGTGTTGTGTAGATGCAGTTTACCACAGGTAATATAAAAGGTTACACTGAATAGGTTATTGGACCTGTCAGTGTACCCAAGGTCCAATTGGACGGTGTGGCACCAAGCATAGTTCAGCTGGACTATTGGCTCTATTATCAGGCGATTCTGGATAATTAATCATTTAATTAATTTTAAGAAAATATTTATTGAAATTTAATTATTGAGATTTGTAATAATTAATTATTTGTATTTGAATAATGAATTTAAATCCTAATTGTATTTGAATTTGAATAAAGGTAATTATTTATAATTATTTAAATTAGAATTTTTTTTGAATAATGGAAATATATTTTGAATAGAATTATTTGAATTGAAATGTAGAAATCTAATTTAAATGGAATTACTTGAATTGATATTATCTTGAATGATGCAGATAATAACAAAACGTTATATTACGATTGGTTGGAATTTTTGAATTCCCTTGCTAGGGATTAGCGTGTGACACTACATAAAGCCCATTTATGGTAGGCGTGTGGCATTGAAAAGGATAGAGAAAATTCTCGTTTTATTTGAATAGACTTTTGAATCTTTCAACCTATTCCAGAAATATGTTGGAATATGATAGATTTCAACTTCTTGTAGAAGAAATTAAATTGATATTGTATTGAAATTTAGAAAAAAAAAAATGAAGGAGAGACAAGATAATTTCAAAGCTTTCGAGAGGCTTTGATCTCTCCTTAAAGACTAAGTCTCAGTTCAATTCACTAATTGC
The DNA here is from genome assembly GCA_946598075.1 of Artocarpus hirsutus. NCBI lineage: Eukaryota > Viridiplantae > Streptophyta > Magnoliopsida > Rosales > Moraceae > Artocarpus > Artocarpus hirsutus. The sequence continues at coordinate 16,607 of CAMOHE010053668.1, forward strand.
CAACTGACTTACTATTCTAACACTCTTTTGTATTAATTCTCACATCACATAGTGCCAACTAACTGTCTATAGTAACAAATGCCCAAACAAATTAACCATCCGAATAACCGTCTATAGTTATTGTATTTGGTCTAATATATTTATCGACTTTTATTTAATTCTCTCTCCCTCTTTAATTTATATTATTTTCCTTAAACTATATATATATATATACATGGTATTTTTGCACTCCATGTACCCTATTAATTCAAAATTAGTTCTCCCAAAAATGAAAATGCAGTAGGCCTAACCCCACCTCATCCTTCCCCTCTCAACCACTGGGCTAGACCCATTGGCGTATTAAAGTATAAATTTATTGCCCCTTCATAAATTTTCCTTAAAGAAAAGAAAAGAAAAGAAAAGGAAAGAAAAGAAAAACATTACATTCCGCCCCCCACCCCCAAAAAAAAAAAAAAAAGAACAAGTAAAACTTTCAATTCTACACATGCACAAAGTTTAGTAGTAGGGAAAGAAAACGAAGAAAGGGTCACAGCAACACTGATCCAAAAGACAGCAGCCGCATAGAGCTGCGAGGCTGCAACACAAAAACACAAAAATTACATAAATAAAATAAATAACCGTGAACCAAACTGTCGAATGTCAATGAGTGAAAACATAAAGATCTTTCCCTATAATTAGTAGTTAAATTATGGCTTTTTTTTTTCCTTTTCTGATTCAGTTTAATTATGGTTTCTTAAAAGTAAAGAAAAGAAAAGAAAAGAAAAAAAAAGACAGGTAAGTAAAAAGCATGGTTTTAGTAATATATACACACACACATTGGTGCAACAATATGTAAATAAATAGATTAAGCCGTGATTGATAGGGGTTATTCCACTTAAGCAAACGACTTACATTTGAGTCTTTGTGAACACAGTTGTCGGCATTGGAAAGCTTTTGCCGCTTTTAGGTTTGTCCACGGGTCGATTTCGGATTAATTGGGCTAAACCACCCGGATACCAGAGTTTCACCAAAAAAAAAAAAAAAAATTAAGCACAGGACTTACCATCCCTCAAGAAAGCCAGTGTCACTTGGAGGCGGTGGAGCGACATTCAATGTGATATGCAGATTTGTACGTGTAAGTGATATATATTATTAAGCTATATATACATATATATTTATGAAACGAGAAGATAATACAAGATGAAGATGTGGAGAGTATTTGGAGAAAGCTCCAGAAAGCGATTTCTAGATATAGACCTTTCTCCAATCTTAACGATTAACAGTTAGTACATATCCTCTCATATTCCAGAAAATAATATATATATATATATATATATATTCATTTATTTATCTATGCTAGATGTCAAAAAAAAAAAAAAAAACACTTTGCATCTCCTTTATTTTTTTTTAAAGAACAATAGGAGTGAGAATTTTTTTTTATTTTTGTCCGTTTTCTTTTTTTGCTTAAAAGGAGTAGAAATTATTTTTCCCGTTGTATCCAAGCACAAAATCTTCCAAACATTGATTGAAACGTCACTTCCTATTACACTCTTGCAAAAGACATTTCTCTTACTTCATCCTAATTATATGATCACTTAAATGAACAAGACAAACATTTGGGTATCTCATGCAATGAGCGATGAAAGTTTTTACAGCAATTTTAGTGTGTTGGTTTGTTTTATTCATTAATATTGCAGTTGTTTATAATTGAAAGTGTTCTGTTCCGTGGGGTCTAGTCTTTCTAGGAGTGCTGGAACATTTATAGTGAGGCATATATCCCAATTAAACTTGACAGTACTCTTTATCAGAAATTTCTCACGTGACCCTTTTTCTTTCAACATCTTACCAAATATTTATATATATATATATATATATATATGGATATATACATATAATATTCAGCAAAGGATAAAGAAATAGTACATTAATTGTTTGGATAAAGAAATAGTACATTAATTGTTTTCTTTTTCATTTATTTATTTTGATTCTTTTCGAAGTTTCTAGTGGAAAGCGTGAGAATAAACAATGGTGAGCATGTGATTTCTAAACTGGCAACATAAGTGCTTTCCTAGTTCGTTCAAATATTCTCTCCACATTATTTTAGCGTTTGAAAAACTTTGTTGTTAAAAACTTTGGAATTGGATATGGTCACTACATCATTAATCTTACATTTTAAGAATAAATATAGGCTTTTTTTGACAACATCATTTTAATTATATAGTTATAATTATTATGATGTAAAGACAAAAATACACTATAATATAAAACCGTTACATATTACAATAAATTAATTTTAATTTTATTTTTAACTCGGTTGTTAAACGCACTTATAATTAGATATTCTACCAGTAATTGTTAACTATGATTGAGCGATGTAACTGCTGTTTCTATGTATGTTTCAAGCAATTGGTAATTTGTTAAGTTGGGAACAGCTCATTCCAACTTTTTAGAGAGTTAAAAATGTGTTTTTAATTAATTAATCTTAATCATTATCATTTGGCACGTAATTTCGACTGTAATATTTCCAACTTTCTAGTAAAGCACTTTAGAGCCTTTATATATATATATATATATATATATATATGGATATCCCAAACGTCCTTTCTCAGTGTCCTCCCCAAACTCCTATATACTTGGCCGACTTCGAGAAAAATATGTTGAGATGCTTGCTCAAGTTAGAAAAGGATCTTCCTTGAAACAATAAAACAGAAAAACAAAAGAAAGTATTAAAAGAAGATCAAAATCTAAGTGTACGACGAATTCAAATACATCAATACCAAGTACCTATCAAAAATCATCATGAATCTTTAGCGTAACTCACGCATTAAATGTAAACGAGAAATAAAAAATATCCTCTTGAAAGCTTTCTAAATTCTACAGCATGGAGACCTTGCTAGTCATTCGCCTTTTTACAAGATATCTTAAATTTAAGTTACATCAAAATAAAAAAGGTTAATACCTTAAATGGCTCAGTTTCAATTAATCATATTATGACATGTCTTTTAAAAGTTTAAAATAGTGTTTAATATACTTTTTTTTCACGTTTTTTATTAAATGATTTATCATAATATGATTGGTTGGATATTATTTGAGACACCTAAAATTAAACAGACAGTTTAAGTCCTAATGGAGAGATAAAAAAGAAACAAAATAATAAATATATTAGAGTCCAAAATTAGACATTTTAAAAGTTTTCCTTAAGTATTTACACCTAACTAATTATGGATCAAAACTGAAACAAAATAATAGACTAGAAATCAAAGTGCAACTTTTTAACATCAAGGACTAAAATGAAATTAAGGTTAACTTTAAGAACCATGTTGAGGGTGAGCTCGGCGCCACCGTCGAGGAGCCAAACTCCAAGTGGTCGGCACCCCAGCTCAAAAAAGGGTACGTGGAGCTCATGACTGTAATGACCGAGAAAAATGTCATTAATAGAACCTAATATTTAATTGGGTTTAATTAATAAATTTATTTCTAAAAATGTGATTTTTGTAAAAAGTAGTAATTTTGTAAAAATTACGATAAAATATGAATAAACGGCATTGATTGCATATTTTATGGCAAATGTGATGCAATGTTGGGTATAGTAAAATACAGATTTTATGAGTTGAATTACTCAAAAATTTGTAAATAGTACCCATAAAATGAATTTTATATCACAATTAATTGTAAAATTGTGGTATAAACGAATGAACGACTAGAATGCAACTAGGATACAAAGGTTGTCCGAACCCTAACTTGGGGTAGGAAGGAGGCCAAAGGAGTATAAGAATACTGTTAAGTGAAAACGCAGATACGAAAAATGTTATGATTGGCCTCCAAAATTGAACGAAAAGTAAGTTAAATATTTTTATACAGTCTAAGGATAGAAAATACACTATTTTGACACCAGTAGTATAAGAAAAATACTGCGTGACGAAAAATTACGTTGTGTAAATTTTGGGCCCCACAAAGTGGACACCCAATTGAATTTGATTGGGCCACCAAAGCTAGAAATGTGGCCCAATGACATGATGACACCTAGGGTATACTCATGGGTTACCATGAGTAATCAAAAAGGAAAAGCAAGCATTTAATGCATGTTTATCACAACATTTCTTCTTCTTCCTCTCCAAGAACTCATGGTAGCCATAGATGAGAGCTTCAAGAAATTTTTCTCAACCCCAAACTTTGCAAAAATAGCCCCGAAATAATTTTAGAAGCAAGCCCCAAGGATTTTACAAGATTAAAGGTAAAAATCTAAACTTTTTATTGAGTTTTCAAGGGGTTTTTCATGGGTTGAAGGGGAAATATTAACCCATGGCATTTTTGCATAAAAAGGGAGTTTGGAAGGCAGATCAAAAGGGATTTCAAGGCTAGAAATCAAAAAGAGGTTATTTTGGTAAGTTTTGATATTTAAAGTTTTGAATTTTTGTTTGATTTTTATTCTCTCAAACCCATATGAGCTTTTGAGCTTATATTTGATGGAATTATATGTGAATGTAATGAATGACCTATTTAGATGGTGAAATTTTGATTTATGATGCAAAATGGTAGTTTTTGCATAAAATAATATTTTTACAATTTTATGGTTAAATTGTGTAAAAATAAGGTTTGAGCATGAAAATAACCTGAGTTAGGCATGAAATAGACTCTGCAGGAGTAGATTTGAAATTTTGAAAAGGAATTTGACAAAAACATCCAAGGGACTAAATTGAAAGAAAATTTTTTTTCTCGGTGAAATGAAAAATAGCCAAAAACACCCCTGTACAGTGAGATTTTGAGAAAAGTTAAAACACAAAAGTTTTAAATCTCGATGAAACTGTTAAATATTGTATATGGTTCGTCGAAAAACTCAACTGTTTGTGAGTTTTTGAATTTTCAAGAATTTATTAAAAGTGAAAAAATGGTAAAATGGCAAAAACGTCATTTTTTAAAATGATTTGAGGTGTGATACTTCAAGTAAAAATATTTCTTATGAAAAATAGGAAATTTTAGTGTAAAGAGAAAATTTTAGCCCAAGGGGCAAAATTGTTACAATTTTTGGTTTAGGGGCTAAACCGTAAAGTTTTATGAAAAATAGGCATAAGTGTGAAGTAAAATAATACGAGCAACTCGAACATTATTTTAAAGATAGTATGTGGCTATTTACGATTAAATAATGAAACCGAGCTCAAATAGGTAAGTAGGGTCATGAAGGGCAAAATCGTCATTGTTGCCTGAATAATCTGAATAGCTCTAGAAGGGTCTCAAGTATAAAAAAAAAGTGATTAGGAAGATTTCCACCCTTCGTAAGTGACTCTAGGGTAGAATTCGACATAAATAAGGAAATTAGTACTTATAAAGTTGTGTATAGTTATACAACTTGAACAATTACGTAATGAACGTTTTGTAATGAAATGTACTGAAATTGGCTAATAATTTTGTAATTGGCCAATAGGATCCTAGGAGTCTAGGAAAAAGGAGAACGAAGTTGATTTTTGCGGTGCGCAAAAACAAGTAAGTACCCTTCCCACCTACAACATGAAATTATAGGTGTAGAATGTGTGAATATGCATATTAGGGTATAAATTTCAATGTAAACTTGTTTGTTGCTATGAAATGAATACCTAGAGATATAGAATCGGTACCTGTGTATATACGATTAAAATACCTGAGTGTATATCATGTTATGTATTGTTACATGCGATATATTGTGTACTTGTGTATACGGTCATGAAAACATGTATGTTTATGAAATAAGTACTTGTGGGTACTCTACAATGCATACGAACTTATGTTTCATGGATAACATGTGAATATCATTTCATACCTGGTATGACAGCCATATTAAATGAATTGGTAAATATGTCACCAGAAGTTAAGAAAAGTGTCGTATCGACTCTTGAAGCAAGGGGAGTTTAAAAGATAAATATGGTCACGGTATTACGTAGACCCTAATGAAATTGCGCAATGGTACGAACACTTGGGCCCTAATGAAAGATAAGAAATGATGAAGATAAGGAAAGTTCATAAGAAAGCATAATTGAATCATGCATTCAATTGATTATCCATGTGGGATTTATGGGACTTACTAGGC
>CAMOHE010053668.1:23030-48618 GCA_946598075.1 Artocarpus hirsutus
CCTAATGAAATTGCGCAATGGTACGAACACTTGGGCCCTAATGAAAGATAAGAAATGATGAAGATAAGGAAAGTTCATAAGAAAGCATAATTGAATCATGCATTCAATTGATTATCCATGTGGGATTTATGGGACTTACTAGGCATTAGTTCATTAAGTATTTTATGCCGTAGGTATTCCGACGAGAAGGTCAGAATAAATTCTAACGATGAGCTGGCGGACTGATGATGTGTGCAGATCGGGTATGGAGTCCGCTAATGATTATTTTCGCTGTGTGTATTAAAAGTTATTTCGAAAAGAAGGGTTTGAACAGAAAAATGTTGTAACGTAAGAATGTTTATGTAAATATGAATTTGTGAAAATATTTTGGAAGTTTTCGAAAATTATAGTATGTGAAATATTTATTCAGTTTGGAAAAAAAAAAAGTTCTCTCAATTTTTGCCCCTAAGTAAGTAAGAAAAAGGTTTTATCACAGCTCGAAAAAGCGGGTTGTGACAATAACTAACCCCGATTATGCTGGATGTCTTGTCCGAGGTGCTTCTTACGGCTCTTCTGGGCCATACCTCACCAGGCTGCCTCCTCGTACTTAGTGCCAGCTCGGGTTGGACTATCTTCACTCTAAAGTAGGCTGCTTCTCGCCATCACTTACTAACAGATGGCAAACAACTCATCGTCGGATGGGAGCCTATCCATCGGCGGGAGGACATGACACTTGTCACTTGCCACCTAACGTGCCATGATGTGACACTTGGGTTGTGGAAAAAACCCACCTGATGTAATGCCTGCTTAATTTCATGTAACGGATTATGCTATGATAAATAACGACGTTTAATATTATATTTATGATATCTGTTATGATATATGATAGATGGTGCTAACCATTTTATTCTAAGTGTTGTGATAGGTGACGCTCGCGTGGAATTGATGTGCTCAAATGTTCATGTCATTAATGTTATATGTTTAATTATATTTTTTATTGATAATTAAATGTTATGAATGATTTTTTTTGTATTTAAGGACAGATCGGCAGGTCGGACCATTCAGTTCGGCAGGCCAAAATGTTTTCCTCAGAACGGCAAGCCGATGGTATATCATCGGTAGGCCGGACTTCAGTGATCGACAGGCCGAAGATAGAGATCGGCAGGCCGATGACAGCTGACAAGCAGTCAGCAGAAATTTCATAAAATTATGATAAGGTTGAATTTGTGATAAGGATAAATTATTCTGGATAATTACGGTGATGTTTTATTAAGTTTTTTTCAAGTAAGTATTTATTGATTTTTGTTATGATCTTGAGATTAGTTTATGAATGATATTTTTATCTATAATGGTTATTTTTAAATAAATTATTTTTAACTAATTATCCTATTGAGCCTTCCGCTTACGTTTTCCTATTTTTTTTTTAAATTTCCCCCATTCCAGGTTTAAAGAGGAAAGAAGGTCCCATAATCAAAACCTGGCTCTTGGGATTAAAATGGTATTTTCTCGAAACTGTGGTATGACATGTGCACTGTACGACTTGCCCCGATGTCGTTGTTGATGTCATTTTCATCTTTGTGAGTCCCATCGCGTCATTTATTTTAAAGATGATGATTTTCAGTATTGTTGTATATTATTATTATTATTATTATTATTATTGATGTTATTTGTATTTTATTTACTTACTCACCTTCGTAGTAAACATCCATGTGATGGTAAATGAGAATAAAGTATCGGCCCACCTTTGTGGTATTCACGTGATGGTGACCGCCGATGATATTATTTATTTTTGATGATATTTATTTACTTTCTACTTTATTTATTTACTTTTCTCTTTATTTCATTTGCTTAATTCATCTTATTTACTCTATTTTTATCCTCTTTACCTAAAATTAGTGACCTCTCATCGGGGCGTCACAGATTCACTACTCTTTCCAGAGTTGCCTAGGGTTTTCCTTGAGGAAGATGGGAGAGAAAGAGAAATCAACAAAGAGTAAGTTTCATGTGATGTGCGAGACATAGACCTTTTTTTTTAAATAATAATTCATTTAAGGCCCAAAAATTCTCATAAACTACATTCTTATCAAACTTAAAACACAACAAATAACACATTTCTACCTTTTCCCCGTCTAAGGTGAAATGGGACCCTTTTGTTGTAAAAATTAATCTCTGTTATTTTTAATGAATAAACACAATTAGCAAAAGATACAATGTTCATATTTTAGTGTATATGGTAGTACAATGTTAGAAAGCATCTCTAATGCATTACTATATTGACGTATTAATGCAAATTTACCACCAAGTTTGACACACAACGAATTTGGTATTTGATTAGAAATGATCTTAGAGTAGGCTTTCAATAGGATCATAAATAGGTGGCCAACGGGCTTTTTATGGGTCATCCATAGGTTCATATCAATATGTCCATAAGTGTATTTCTTCTTGTTTAGGCACATAATTTTTAGAATATTTGAAAGACAATAGCATAGTTTTCCATTGCAAGAAACCAAGAACAATCCTTACAAGATATGTTAAAGACGCATAACATCGAAGCAGCTAGACATATACCAATATCAATAAGTTTTACTCCTTCAAAGTTGATATTTTCTAAAAGCAATATTTTAAGATTTCTTACAAACTGACTACTCTACTCATTACAATTATCACTATTATTATAATTATAGAGCTTGCCTAAGACCGTTCCAAAAAACGATATTACCACGTAATATATAGAGTTGAGAAACGGAATATAATATTTATTTAATATAACACGAAATGTTAAATAATCGTATGATATTAATCTAGATAGCTGAATGTTATATTTGTTTTGCTCGCTCTATACTAATTATTATAATTATATGTCTTATCACATGAATACTAATTAAATAGTTACAAAATCATTTCTACGGTTGGGCATTGTTGATGCATGTTTTTCGCACGTAAAAAGGCCAGGCCTAATAAGTCATCCTATGATACGAATCGCCTGTTCTGTGGACACAAAACATGAGTGATAGGATAAACCCTTCATCTTTTGTCCAATTTAGTTTTACGGAAAAAATTAAACTACATGAAAAAAAAGGGAGAAGAAGGGAAATGGATTTTGTAAAATTATTAGTAAGAAGTGTCATATAAATTTTATAGTATTAACAAGGCCCCTTGTTCAGTCCCCCATATTTTTGAGGGAATTTTCATAAATGATATTTTTTAAGATTTACTTTTTAAAAATATCACACAAGTTCATTTGTAGCACAACCTAAGATGTAATATAAATGATAGTGTAGCATAAACTTTTCTAAATAGAATATAAACAAGCATAACTTTTAAAATATGGTATAATATGTAATTTTCTCTATTTTTCTGTGGGACTTAGACCCATCAATTTGATTGGCCGCGTGTAGACAAAGTTTGCAAGGCTAGAATGTTGGACAACCAGCCACAGCCAGTTTTAATTGCTTTATATATGTTTTCTTTTTGTTTTTTATTGTTGAGTGGGGTAATGTTGTAGCATTACTCACTTAAAGTAACGCTGGAAGGGACGAAATTGACAATCAACTACAAGCAATTATATGAAGTGAAGGCTAGATTAGTAAATTGACTAAAGAAATTCATCATTTTCAGCCAATGGAGAGTCGTAATGCTGGCGATGTCATTTTATTTGTCCATTTTAATAATGTTATTTTATTTCTCTATTTTAATAATTGGATGGAAAAAAAGCCGTTTTATATGTAATAGAAAAATATGTACTCAATTTGTCATTAAAAAAAACCTCGCACATTAGTATTTAATACAACTAATTTTAAAATATTATTTTTTAATGTTAATCATTAGCAGTAAGTCTTTTATATTAGAATATAGTACTTACTACTAATCAGCAACTAGTTCTCCCGTTTGATTAAAAAGAAAGAAAGAAAGAAAAAACTAATGAGTCCACTTCATTAGGGAAAAAAAAAAATAGTATCTTTTGTTTTCTGTAAGAGTGTAAGTCCTTACAACCAGTAAGTCCACTTCATTGATCTCTAATATCTCTAATCACTAACTAGGTAGTTAAAAAATATCATTATCATTTTTTTTTCTAAAGTTGAGTCATTATTGTGAGTCTTGTACATTAGTATTTACCACTACTAATTACTAACTAATCCTGAAATCATTGGTAATGTTTTTTGGTTCAAGATAAATAATTAGTATTAAGTCTAATACACCAGTTTTTGCCACTACTAATTGCTAATTAGCTATAAAATAAATAATTTTTTATGAAATAAAAGTTGTAATCAAAAGGAATGATAAACAATATTCATCACAGTCATATAAATTTATACATGGAACCAATGATATATGTTCATTCATAAGTGGAAGCAACTTAGAGCAATGTGAACAAAAATAAATATTATAACGGAGGTTTTAGAGTCAAACCTATTCTTTGGCCAAAATGTAGAAGAACAGCAGAACAACAACAGCCTGAAAATGTACTGGGACATAGGACATAAAAGTGATGAAAGCATTCAGTAAAATTTTAGCACACACAATATGATTCATCATATACATGAAAATACAATTGGGGCCGATGGTATTATTTTTAAAATGGGTGAAAATGTTTTTGTTTTATAAAATAAAATTTTTTTGGAATTGTAATGACAACGTTTTCAAAATTTTTGTTTCGAAAAACATGTAAAAATATTTTCAAAAATTCTAAGAGAAAAAACAACGGGGCGAATATATGCTTTTTCATAAACGAGAACAACATAAAGCAACTGCAACAAAAGTAAATACCACCATGAAGTGTCTGGACTTTTTTGTAACATAATAGTAATCCTTTAAAATAACAATCAAACTAACTGGTAATAAAGTCTACTATATTAATCTTTACTACTAAGCGACCGCTAGTTCAAATTATCTAGTAGTTGGTTTTGTTTTATATTTTTTTCTAAAGATAAAAGTCATTACCAATAAATCTAGTCCATCAGTCTTGAATAGTAATAAATAACTAGTATTAAAATCATTAGTAGTAAGTCTAATACATTGGTGTTGACCACTAAGTAGTTCTAAAACTACAGTTCATTAATCTTCATCTCTGAAAATATATACTTTAAATTAGATTTAATACATAAATCTAAATCGCATGTCGAACATTAATTGATTTAGCTTTTGAAATTATCAATTTTTCATCAATTAAATTATAAAAAAACTAACTCTTTAAAAATAAGAAGAAAAGTAAAATTTTAAATTTATTGCACTGTTTTATCATTTAGTGGTTGATGAACATGTAAAAATATACAATTTATAAGGCTAAATAATATCATTTTGTATTTTTATTTGTCATCAAATCCCTTAAATAAAATATTTATATGTTTTAGCAACATTTTTGTACATTTGTTTGAAAATATGCTTTTATGTGTTTTTAGTATGTTTTTATATTTTAGTGTATTTTTGGTAATTTTTAAAAGTGTTTTTGTTTGTAAAATAATTCATATATGTGAAATCAGCAAAAACCAAATTATTTGATGTATTTTTATTTAGGTGTGCTTTTGTGTGTTTTATAAAATTAACATAATTTTGGTAATTTTATTGTGTAGAATAATTACTTTTTGTGGATTCATTTGTCGGTACATATGAAAGCTAGGGGCAAAAACAGAGGAAAACGGTGAATGAAATATCAAATTTGGGTTTGAAATGCAAATTTTAGCCAAATCAGTGGTCGAAAAAGAACAATCAACGTGCACCTTGGCTCGTTCCACACTAACTCTTAGCCGCGTTAGCCCCACGTTAGACGTGGGTCCCGTAATGCAATAGCTCCTTCCGCGGTACATTTCCCTTCTCGTCGCGCCGCTTTGGAACCTCTGTGCTCACCATTCTAGCCGTTCGATCACGTCAAAGCCAATCCCAGATCGGATCCAAAGGTTAATGTCTCAGTTATTTCTTTCCATGCTTTGGCTCCTCGCACGTGATCAGATTAGCTGCAGCCCTCTCCACTTGCATTTGATCCCCTGCAAATTTTCCCCAACACGTTGCCGGCAACAAAATGCCCTCATTTCACTATGTTGTCCATACTTTCCCTCAGTTCACACCAGCCATTGGATAAAATGACAAGAATCAAATATGACACGTCACTGTAATGAATGGTCTGGATTGTTGCAGGTCTGAACAGGAACCCTACTAACAATATCACGTATTGAAATTAAATAATTGTGTAGACTAAGGGTCCGTTTGTTAAATGAATTTGAATTAGTGATTTAATTTAAGTTAGTGTAATTTGAATTAGGATTTGAGTTAATGATTTGAATTGTTATTCGAATTGACATTTGGATGTACATTTAAGTTTTAATCTGAGTATAGAATAAAATTAAAATTTGTATTTGGAGAGATAATGAAGATAGTTTTTGATTGATTAATAAATCTAATAAAATCTTAATGTTAATGATCTTAAAAAATATATAATATAGATGTTAATTTGTTCCTCTTTTCATTAAGAACATAATGAAAAAAGAATCATCTCTATTGGATATCAAATAAAGAAATTATGATTTTTTTTCCTTAAATATAGGATAAAGAATTTTAGTTTTTACTATAGCAAATATATATGAGTATCAAAAGTTTAAGGGGATGCGAACTTTGAAAACTTGAATTCTTGATACTCAAATAATTCAGATTTTAGGGGAAACAAACACGTATACAAAAAATTCTTAATCCTCGAATCCAAATTTGAGTCCATTAAGTTCAAAGAATGCATAAAACAAACATACTCGAAATATCCTCAACTTAGGTCTGTTTGGTAAAGAGATTTGAATTAGTGATTTAATTTGAGTTAGTGTGATTTGAATTAGGTTTTGAGTTAGTAATTTGAATTGTTATCCGAATTTACGTTTGGATGGATATTTAAGTTTTAATTTGAGTATAGAATAAAATTGAAATTTGTGTTTGGAGAAGTAGTGAAAGTAGTTTTTGATTTATTAACAACTCTAATAAAATTTTAATGATAATGATCCTAAAAAATATACAATATAGATCTTAATTTATTCCTCTCTTCACTAGAAATACAATGAAAAAAGAATCATCTCAATTGGATAATAAATGAAGAAGTTATGATTTTTTTCCTCAAATATAGTAGAGAAAATTTTAGTTTTTACTGTAGCAGTTTTTACTGTAACAGAAATATCCGAGTATCGAAAGTTTAAGAGGGAGTCAGAACTTTAAAAACTTAGATTCTTGATACTCAAAGGATTCAGATTTTGGGTGAAACAAATATGTATCTAAAAAATTTTTAATATTCAAATTCAAATTTGAGTCTAAATAATCTAAGTGAGTGTTTGGAAAGATGGTGGGAACCAGTGGTGAGAACTACTTTTACTGTAACATGTGAGAGTTTTATACTGTAGAAATTTTTTTTATTGTTACTGTAGCATGTGAGAGCTTTTTACTGTTTATAACTGAGTTTGTGGTGGGAACTGAGTGGTTCCCACCACTCCCAAATACCCTCTAAAAAATACTTAAAACAAACGACGCCTTAAATGCTCTAATAAACCTAATTTTGTTTTTCTTTTTTTCTCTCTCTCTCGGTCTGCACTCTCTTTACCTTGTCATTCTCTCCCTCCACTCCACTCCACCTCGCCTTGCTTAGTAATCAATCAACGAGTAAAAGAACTGATATCTAAGTGGGTGTTTGAAAGAGTAGTGGGAACCAGTGGTGGGAACCACTTTTACTGTAACATGTGAAAACTTTTTTTTGTGCAAATTTTTTTACTGTTATTGTAGCATGTGAGAACTTTTTACTATTTATAACTGAGATTGTGGTGAGAACTACAATTACCAAACGGGGCATAAAAGTTTAAAAGTCGTAATGCATAAAGTTAAAAAAATAAATTAAAAAAATACCAAATCAAAAAAATGTTGAGAATAATGTTGTTGGAAACGGTGGAGTTGAGTCAGAGTCCAAATTAAAAAAAAAAACCCACCGTTGGTCACGCAGAGGTAGATCATTCCAGGGTAGCTGGAGTTGCACGAAGCTTGGTGGCGCCACCGCTGGCGTCGCACGAATCGTGAAGAAGTAGGTCGCACGTTGCCGGAGTAGCGCTGTTGCCAAAGTTGTGCGGAGCAAGACGTGTCGAAGTCGCCGGACAGAGGGAGAGAGAGAGCTACAGAGGCGGAAAAGTGAGAGGTGAAATGAGGGAGAGAGGAAACACTGAAGGAGAACAGAGAGAGGTGAAAGAACAACCTTTTGATTATATTCTATCTATTTTACCCTCAACTAGATTAATCAATGACATTTTTTGATATTTTAAATTATATTTTATATTTGCTACCAATAGTTTTAAAAATCTAATATTTGTTTCAATTTCCTGAAAAGAATATTACGAAGAAATTAAAATTTGACATAACTTTCAGATATTTAACAAATTATTATTATTATATAGTAATTGTTATAATTATGTCACATTTTATATTATATAATTACATAGTAATTATTTTAACAATATCATTTTAGTTCATCTGTAAAATATTTACAAAGTAGAGCTATATTCTGTAATATGTCTTGTCAACACTAGTTTTAAGTCCCACTTGGAGAAGGGGGTATGCAATTATTTGGTTAAGGGTAGATGAATGATGTAGGAATCAGCCCACTGATCTTTCCTTTACCCATAGTAGCTGAAAAGACTAATAGGGTGCTTGGTAAAGTAAGTTAGAAATATGATTAGAATCAATTTTAGTTAAAAACACTATCATTAAAAGCTATGTATTATATCAATTTTTTACTTTTTATTATAACATGTGAGAGATTTTTACTATTTGAGTTTAAACTCATCAGTTTTAATTCATTTTGTCAAACTCATTATAAATATTACATTGGAAAGAACCTCTATTCCACAGGAAAATTTTCATCCGTACAGTTATCAGAAGAGATCAAAACCTGATTTTGGGCTCCGGAGTCTTTTTGACTTTCCTGCAAAGAGATTCATGTCTGCCCTTAGCTTGCTGCAAGCAAGTCAAATGCCTGTGACATCTCTAGAGATAGGAATTTTGATGTACTAAGTTTAGTGGAACTCCATCCAGAGTCTCTCAAACTTGAAATTGCCTGAAACACTATATTATAGAAGGAATGAAATTTTGCAGTTATCTCTAGAGCACATAGGTGCGCCCTTTGCAGCAAGCACATAAATGACATCTTCTCGATAGATAATTAGGACCCTTCTCTTCTCATCATAACCACGGCTAGCAGCCTTATCTTACTTTATAAATTTATGAATTTTCTAAATTGAAAACTGGTTATTGAGGTTCTGAAAGACTCAAAAGCTTCTATCGCCATAGTCTTTTCCATTTTGTTTTAACTTTGTTCCCTTCGAACTTAACCTACCTTAAGGTTTTTTAAGACTTTTTCTTAAAGCTACCTCAAAATCTCCGTAGAAACCCAGAAAACCATACCTTTTTTATCTTCATCATTCTTCATATCATTACAGGATCGTAAAGCCTTAGGTTGTAACTCAGAAACATCCGATGTCGTCTCTGGAGCTTACCCAAACTCATCTCCAATTCGAGTGACCTCCAAAGCCTACTCTGAGTGATCTTTAGAGCCTAACACGAGTGATCCCTAAAGGTCCTTAAATCCCTTGGATTTCCAAAGTTCCAAGTTCCTTCTCTGTCAACTGTTTGGTTATTTGTCCCACTATTTTTTGGCTGCGTTTGTTTCTCTTATATTATTATTGGTCTCTTGGTTTCTCTTTTAGTGTTAATTTGGTTGTTTGCAACAAAAAGAACCTAGAATCCGTCCTTCTTTAGTTCCCTTTTGGCCTAATCAACCTTGCTCCATGTTGAACATCCTACCAATGTTGTTTTCTATAAATAAAGAAGTCCCTCGGCCTTGTAGGAACTACCACCGATTACTTAGATATTGTCATGTTTACTACTAACAAGCCGAATTCACTGGACCCAAAAGTATTGGTAAGTGTTTAATTTTACATATTTTTCTATCAAATTCTCTATTTTTCTTTGCTAAGTTTCTTAATGTATTTGAGTATGTATTAGTCTTTTGTGTTTTGTATGGGTTTTGGGAGCAAAAGAATGAATTGGAGATGAAAAGCATAGATTTTGGAAGAAAATCATCTTAGTGGTAGCATGGTGGAAGCTATGGCCTTGAAATTAAAAGCTGTGGCTTTAGAAGCTGGAAGGCATAAGCCCTTTTGGCAGAGCATTGGAAGCTGTGGCGTTGGAGGATGAGAGCCATAGCACTAGAGTGAACTTGGAAAACAAGTTTCCTATTTTTAAAAACTCCAAGTTTCAAGATTTTTCCATGAGTTAGAGGTCGATTGATTGACCATTCTAGGTTTTTTTTTTTTTTTTTGAAGGGGGAGCGGGAAGGTGGGGTTTTTCATGTAATGACCAAGAAAATTATAGAAGTAAATAATTTAAATATGTAAGTCAATGATTTTCCTCGAAAATTTCATGATTTGTTTTTATGGTTGAAGAATTTGTGGAATTAATTTATATTCTGAAATTCTATTCTAAATATTAAAGTTAAATTTATTAACTTTTGTGAGCCAACTATTCTTTTGATTGTCCCATACTGCGATTAAAGGTAGAAGAAAATTTAAACTGTGAATTGACTTGAAAATTTGACATTTAAGAATTTTCGCTAGTAATGTACCAAGGAACATTCTAATATATAAAATATCCTTAATTGGCTTATCCCTAGAATAAAGGTTACACAAGTAGTAATTTTAATTAGAAAATTTATTTGGGCTCGGGAATTGATACTATTGGAGACTTTGTCAGCTTTAAGGTAAGTGGAGAAAAAGTCAAGATTTGGTTTTATACAGTTGAAGAATAGTTTTAAGATTGATGACATTCTAATTTTATTACACGATTTAGAAAAATCATCGTTATCGCTTAACTTGGAGGTCGGTTTTGGGCTGTGATTAAGCATGACTAGAGGACCTGTTAGGAACTAAAAATCTCTAGTCAGTTAGCTACTTTCTCAACCAGTCAAAAAAAACCTACCTCCACGATTTAAGGGATCTTTGTGGGTTGATAATTTATTGGTTGATAATTTAGTGAGATTAGAGTGCATATGCTTAGGTTTTAGAAGTGGGTTGTTAGAAATATAAATATCCTGCATGCTTTGATTAGAAAACAAACCTGTTATGGGTTATTTTGAGATTTTCATAAACACAAAAGTTTTGGATCTTGACATTTTAAATAAATTCTTATAAAAGAGTCACCTATTTCGACTCTAAGATGGAATTTTGGATCATTTACCAAAACTACTTAAAGTTAACGAAAGCTGTTTAAAAAACACAGCAATTGTTTTGGGTTAAACGGGCCTTTTAAAGGCCGAATCTCGGATTTGGTTTCACATGATTGAGCAACGTGACTGTTGTTTCTATGTATGTTGCATGCACTTGTTAATTTGTTAATGGGGAACAGATCATTCCAACTTCCTAGTCAATTAAAAATATGTTTTTAATTAATGAATCTTAATCATTATCATTTGGCACATAATTTCGACTGTAATATTTCCAACTTTTTAGTAAGGTTCTTTCGTGCTGGTAGAGGCTTTGTAAATAATTATATCTATATATATATATATATATATATCTCGGTATTTGGTATTGTTGTCCTAGTATTGAGAAAAATTCATTGAGATGACTTGTTCAGGCTAGAAAAAGATTTCCCTAAAAAATAAAACACAAAAACACATAAAAAAAGTATTAAAAGAGATTCAAATCAGAGAAGTGAGGGAGAAAATGAAAAAAAATGGGGTAGTTGGTACTATTTCATCTGGAACTTGTTTGCACATTTACAACTTACCCCTAAACTTTAATATTGGCAAGTTATTCTATAAACTTACAAATTTGCAACAAATCATCCTATTGACATTTTGTGATTGAAATTGACATGTTATTTGCATTAAATAGTTTATTTATAGCATGAGTAGTCATTTTGATATATTTTAATCTAAATTTATTGTGAATAATATATTTAATTGTTTTCATTAAAATAGAAAAATTTGAATTAACTTTATATTCTTAATAACGACACATGTGAAAATCACATGTCAATTTCTGTCAAGAAATTAAAATTGCTATTAACAAGTGGTAATTTGTTACATATTTAGAAGTTCATAGTACAATTTATTAAAATTAAAAGTTCAGAAGTGAAATTGCAAATGTGGGATAAATTGAAGGACAACAACACTAAATACCTAAAAAAATCATCATGGATCTTTAGCGTAACTCACACATTAAATGCAAACAAGAAAAAATCCTCTTCATAGCTTTCTAAAATCTACAACGTTGGGCAGTTGTCATTAGTCAAAATATGATTGATCAAGTAGTTTGACATGAAAGACTTCGGTGAAGTTAATTATGTTCTCGGCATCTAAATCTTTCGAGATAAAAAGAACAAAATGATAGTTTTATCCCGAGCTGCCTACATGGATAAGATTCTCCAAAAGTATGCAATGCAAAATTTCAAGAAAGGTAAACAACCATCTAGGTGTAGAATTACATTCTAAGAATGACTCTTTAAAGTCTGATGAAGATAGAGAATACATGAAGAATATGCCTTATGCTTTGGTAGTAGGTAGTCTCATGTATGCTATGCTTTATACACAACCTGACATATGTTATGCAATTGAGATTATGAGTCGATACCAATTGGATACGAGATCTAACCATTGGGTTGCGGTCAAGCATATTTTCAACTGCCTGAGAAGGACTAGAGGCTATATGCTAATATATTTTGCTAAAGATCTAACACTTCTTAGATACATTGATTTAGATTTTCAATCCTATTTGGATTCAAGGAAATCGACTTTAGGATTTGTGTAGGTGCCATTGTTTAGACAAGTGTCAAGCAAAATTGCATTTTAGATTCAATGATGGAGGCTGAGTATATGGCAGCCAATGAAACTTCGAAAGATGCTGTGTGGCACCATAAATTCCTTGGAGATCCTAAGGTAGTTCCTAGCATGGACAAGTCGATAACATTGTATTGTCATAACACCACAACGATAGTTAATGTTCAGAAACCAAAATTTCAAGAGAAGAGTAAATACATACATCGAAAGTATCATAGGCGATGATATATTAGATCGGGACTAAAGTTAAATTAATTTGATTAATAATTCCATTTGTTTAAATCAATTCACTTTAGACAATCATATGTGTTACTTTTTATCCTGAAATGAATCAATGAGCTCATATTCTTTACTTTTGTCTTCTGATGTACCAAAGGGTGACATCTGGACTTATATGAAAGTACGTATGCTGGTACATTAGAGACATAATTCTTAATTGACATAGACTCATTATTCATAAATATAGAATCCATAGCTCTTTGTAGAGTTAATGATATTGTCTTATAGGCATTATCCTATAATTGGAAACTGAAGCACTCAATTATTTAGATATATATGTATAATTGAATGGTATACTATTAATATATGTTATGTATAGTAAGTATTCCAATGGTGATAATGGAACATAGGATAAAAATAATCGGGAAGACAAAATAAAATTTTACCCTTAAATTGATTATGAATATCCTATGGGGATATTACACATTATGATGTGTCATGGACGTTTGACTTATTAGAGTTTTGTAATTATATATAGTTTGAGAGTGCAGTACAAAGCTTTTAGTGGAGTAGTTTTGGAGTTGATAATTATAATTATGTGTGTCAAAGACATGTCATTTTGTAATTATAGGAGCTCAATCTATGTAAGTCCATCAGGTCGTTCACTAGCTCACATAATTTCCTATAATGATACGACGTGCCTTTTTGACAAATTGATAACTTTTGCTAATTCTTAAGATTGACTGAAATTTGATTTATTCGATTTAATGTTCATGTTAGTTTATTGGTTGAGTTAATTTTATAAATGAATTCAAAATAAACAAGTTGAATTCTTTGAAATATATTTTATTTGAATATGGAATTATCTTTTTAGAATTGTTTTAATAAAATAACTTCTCTATTAGATTATTTGAATTAAAATTGAAGTTCTATAATAGATATCCAAGTTAAATAAAGTAGAATTTATCCATTAGATTCAAGTGGGTTAATCAAAATATTTTCTGAAGTTAGTAAAACGTGTCAGGAGGTGATGCCACGACATAGCAATCGACTGGACATAGTGTTGGTTGGTCGACTAGACCCTGCAGGCCAAGTTTCCACGTCTAACACGTTTTCACTCCATAAGTTGATCCAAACTCAAATTTTTGAAGCCTAATCTGATAAGAATAACACTACAAGAAAATATTGATTACACGACCTTTATTTCACGACTGTTTCCTAAAAACCGTCGTAGTAAGGGCAAAAATGCATAGCAAGTTACGCCCGTAAAAACAAAGACCATCGTGGGAAGGAGGGAAGATACCACGACGGTTTTTTGAAAAAACCGTCGTGGAATATGAGAGATACCACGACGGTTTTTGGAGAAAACCATCGTGGTAGCTTGAGATACCACTACGGTTTTTGGAGAAAACCATCGTGGTATCTCTAGCTACCACGACAGTTTTCTCCAAAAACGGTTGTGGTATCTTCCACGATGGTTTTTTCAAAAAACCGTCATGGTAGCTTAATTAAAACCCCTTCCCAACCTCAGCATTCAGACACATTTCAGAAACACACTTTACAAATACAAACACAGACCCTTCCGAATCAGCCGCTGCCGTCTCTCTCCGCCTCCACACTCCGTAATCTCAGCCCAAATTGTAAGTTTTTTTTGTAGAAAGTGAGAAATAGTTGTTGATTGTGTTTTATAATTAATCTGAAATTGATAAATAGTTGTTGATTTTTTTCTTTATTCCGTGAAGTTGATGATAAATAGTTGTTCATTTTGTTGTTTATTCCATGAAGTTTGTATTATGGATCATGGGTATGATTTCTTCGTTTTATAATGAGTATGTGTAACTTGTTTAATTTATGATGGCCGGGTGATGTTTTTTTTATGATTAATTGATATATGTAGGCGTGGGTATATATATAAATTATGGAATTAATTTTAATTGAATAATTGCTATTTATTATTTTGATTTAGGAATTGCAAAATGGATAGGAAATGGATGTGGGATTTTCGATTGTCTAAACAGTATGTGAATGGTGTGGAAGAGTTCTTGGATTTTGTCAAAAGTCATGCAAATGATGATAAAATTTGATGTCCTTGTATTAAATGTGGAAACCATAGACTGCATCCAATTACAATTGTTAGAGGACGTTTATTTCAAAATAGAATCATAAGTAGTTATCAAACGTGGCATTTTCATGGCGAGTCTAATTTCAATCCAACCTTACTAAATAAAGAAAAGAAATCTATTGTGGAGGATAATATGGAGGATGAAGACAATACGGTTGACATGGTCAATGATTTAGAAGATCACTTTGTGCACCCGTCTGGATTTATTTAAGACAATATTGAATGATGCAGAGACACCAATGTATGAGGGGTGTACCAATTTCACTAAATTGTCTGCTTTAGTTGGATTATGGAATTTGAAAGCGTCGGGTGGCTGGTCGAATTCTAGTTTCACAAAGCTGTTGGAATTTTTATGAAGGCTTCTACCAGAGGGTAATAAATTACCAAGTAGTATGTATGAGGCTAAGAAGACTTTGAGCACTTTGGGAATGGATTATGAGAAAATTCATGCATGTGAAAATGATTGTGTTCTCTATAGGCATGAGTATGAGGATGAGAATTATTGTCCAGTTTGTCAACAAGCAAGATGGAATAAAGGAAAGGAGCCAAAAGACGGAAAGAATGGAGTGCCAAGGAAAGTGTTATGGTACATTCCACCGGTACCATGTTTGAGGCGTTTATTCGGAAACCCAGAATATGCCAAGAATTTGACATGGCATCATGACAAATAGTTGGATGATGGTATGCTTAGACACTCGATGGATTCACCACAATGGAAGACTTTTGAACCCGATCATCCCAACTTTAGTGCGGATCCAAGAAACATACATTTCGCTTTGTCGACTGATGGAATGAACCCACATGGTAACATGAGTAGTAGGCATAGCACTTGGCCCGTAGTACTTGTTAACTATAATCTCCCTTCGAAGATGTGCATTAAGCGAAAGTTTTTAATGTTGTCTTTATTGATTTCAGGTCCTCACCAATCAGGCAATGACATTGATGTATACTTGGGACCGTTAATCGATGATCTAAAAATGTTGTGGGAAAAGGGAGTTGAAGTTAGAGATGCTTACTGAAAAGAGACGTTCACACTCCAGGCGATGTTGACATGGACTATTAATGACTTCCCGCATATGGCAATTTATCTGGTTATTCGGTGAAGAGTTCTATAGGTTATCCTATTTGTATGACGGAAACGTCTCACAAATGGTTGAAAAATGGAAAGAAAACTGTTTTTCTTGGTCATAAAAGATAGTTGCCAAAAGATCATCGCTACCGCAAATAAAAGAAAGCCTTTGATGATAACAGCGAAGAAAGAGACCCTCCGCGCCCTTTGACGGGTGAACAAATATTTAAAATGGTACAAGATATAAGAGTCATATTCAGTATGAGAAAGCGAGGTAAGGAGGAGATGCAAAATGAAGGACCATGGAAAAAAAGATCAATCTTCTTTGAACTTCTCTATTGGAAGATACTTTTTGTTCATCATTGCTTGGATGTTATGCATATTGAGAAGAACGTTTGCGAATCCGTAGTCGGCACATTGCTTGACATTCCAGGCAAGACTAAGGATAGTGAAAAAGCTCGGTTGGATTTAATGGAAATGGATATTAGGCCTAATTTGTTTCCCAAGGGAAGAGGGAATCGGACATACTTACCTCGGGCAAAACACATGTTATCCAGAGCAGAAAAGAGAAAGCTTTGTGAATGGCATGCTTCATTAAAAGTGCCAGACGGGGTATTCGTCAAACTTCAAAAAGTTGGTGTCGGTGAAGGATTTGAAACTTATTGGCATGAAAACACACGATTGTCATATGTTGATGCAGCAATTACTACCACTTGCTTTGCGGGAAATTCTAACAAAGGATGTGAGATTTGCAATTTCTAAGTTGTGCTCGTTCTTCAATTTAATATGGACGAAGGTCATTGATCCACTTGTGCTAGATTCACTACAATCGGAGTTAGTGCAAACCTTATGCATGCTTGAAAAGTATTTCCCACCGGCATTTTTTGACATCATGATTCATTTAACGGTGCACTTAGTACGTGAAGTTAAGTTATACGGACCAGTGTATTTCAGATAAATGTACCCATTTGAAAGATATATAAAGGTTTTGAAGGGCTATGTGAAGAATCGAAATAGGCCGGAGGGATGTATTGTAGAAAGTTACATAGCTGAGGAATCAGTTGAATTTTGCTCCGAGTACCTAACAATTGGGGTGCCAAAGATTATAAACATTGATGCTAGGGGACTATCTACCGGCAATCCTTCGTCAGTAAGTCGAGAGAAGTGGGAGCAAGCTTGTCTTTATGTCTTGCACAATACTAATGTAGTGGAGCCTTTCATTGAGGTGCACATGAACGAATTAAAGAAAACATTCCCAAAAAGAGCAAAAAATGAGAAGTGGTTGCAAGATGAACACAACCGGACTTTTCGGTTGTGGATTAGAGCATACATCTATGGCAAGTGGTCCACATCACAAGATGGAGGCATGTCACAGGAGTTAAAGAACCTAGCTAGAGGTCCGTCGTCGGTAGTTACAAGGTACACGTCATATTCCATAAATGGTTACACTTTCTACACTCGTGAAAGGGATGAGAAGCATCCGGTGTAAAATAGTAGTGTGACTCTCAATGCAAAGGCTATGCATATTACCTCTACCAAGGACAAGAATCCGGTATATGGGACCATTAACTACTTTGGTTTCCTTGAAGATATTTGGGAACTTGATTATGGGGAATTACGCATAGCACTTTTTAAGTGCAAGTGGGCTAACAATAACTATGTTAAGAACGACGATGATGGCATAACGGTGGTTGACTTTAGAAGATTGGGATACAGGAGTGATCCATTCATCATGGCATCACAAGCAATCCAAGTTTTTTCACTATTGATCCCCAACACATGGAGTTGTATCTAGTCGTCCGACAAAGCCAAGAATAGTTACCGATGGTGAAGAAGTTGATGAAGATTGCGCAGAGATCCCTTCATTCACAAAGGGATTGCCACTGGTTGATGAGATAGATAATTTTGAATATGATTTTTCGCACTTGCTTCGTGAAGATGTGGAATGGATATGTATTGACGAGTCAATGAAAAAAAAAGGTTAAAAGATGAGCATCAATAATTTGTATATATGTCAATTTATGTCTAACATTTTTGAACAATTTATTGCATTTTTCAATGTTATGGCAATTTTTGTATATTATTGATCTATAGTTAAATTTCTGGTGAAAATGGAGATAATTAAAGTATATTGCAATCTGGGCCATTCGATGCTTAACACACGGGCTGGCCACCCTGGGCAGCAAAAATAAAATGTGTGGAAAAAGAATGTTAGACATTTTTTTTACGACGGTTTCTATAGGAAACCATCGTAGAAGACTGTCTACCATGATGGTTTTCTTGAAAAACCGTCGTGAGTTGCTATTTCCTCCAAAATTTTGAAATCCACGCCACTCACACCCATTATATTCTTGCCCTTTCCTCACTCTCCTATCTCAAATTCCTCTTGCACTCTCTCTCTAGAAACCCATTTCCTCACTCTCTTTCTCTCTAAAAACACCCACACCCACACTCACTACCTCCTCCGCCACCATCTCCCACGGCACGATGCCACCCCACTTCGGTAAGTTTCCCCCTCTCTCTCTCTTTCCTCTTCCCCCTCCCTCTCTCTTTCTCTCCCCCTCCCCCTCCCCCTCGCCCCCCCGCCTAGCCCCTCCCCCTCTCCCGCGGCCCCCCCCCAGCTGCCCCCGCCCCCACCCAGCTCCCCCCGCAGCCCCCCCAACTACCCCCGCCCCCACCTAGCTCCCCCCGCCCCACCTAGCTCCCCCCGTTGCCCCCCTAGCTGCCCCCGCCCCCACCCAGCTCCACCCCCAGCTTCCCCCGCCCCACCCAGCTCCCCACGCGGCCCCCCCAGTTGCCCTCAACCCCACCCAGCTCCCCCCATGGCCCCACCAGTTGCCCCCGACCCCACCCAGCTCCCCCCGCGGCCCTACCTAGCTCCCTAGCTCCCCCGCCCCACCCAGCTCCCCCCGCGGCCCCCCCAGTTGCCCTCGACCCCACCCAGCTCCCCCCACGGCCCCACCCAGCTCTCCCCCACCCCCCCTCGTTCCCCCCTAGCTTGGCCCGCCCCTACCCCGCCCCCTCACCATAATTGTGCATATGTGAAAATATGTGGCATTATGTCAATATATTTTGTTATGAAATTGTGCAATTATATATTTCAATATTTCATTATGTGAAATTATGTCGATATATGAAATTGTATATATGTGAAGCTGACAAGTAATTGTGCAATTTGTGGTTAATATGTCAATATATCTCACATGTGAAATTATGTGAATACGTACAATTTGTGAAATTATATATTGAATTGTGAATATGTGTAAACTTCTGATTATGTGTAATTATGTGAAATTGTATGAATATGTGAAAAGTGTCGTTAAAATTGTGCAATTGTGAATCTGTTAAGATTTGATAACGTGAAATTATGTCAATATATAAGCTTCTAAATATGTGAAGATGGAAAGTAATTGTGTAATCCATGGTGAATATGTCAATATGTCTATTAGAGAGAAATTATGTGAAATTGTGCAATTCATAATATTAGAACAATGTGAATATGTGTAGTTTGTGATTAATATTAGTATGTATATGTTATTTTTTGAATACGTTGCATAGGTACAATGTCTCGCGAATTCGATAGTGACCAGTACCAGAAGGAGTACGAAGGCTGCACTTCATCTGCAACGCAATATAGCAAGGGAAACCAACGTAGTAAGCCACGAAGGCGAACCGAATTTGATCCAAAAGTAGACTTTGACCGAAGGGCAACATTAATGAAAAAAATTCATCGGATGAGGAAGGAAGGTTTAAGAATTGAAGTGACTTTTGATTCGAAAGGCCAACCGGAAGGCGTACCCGGTCATGAATTAAGCAGTTGGATTGGAGTCCTTAGTCGAGAGCACGTTCCAATATGGACAAAAGATTGGAGGTCTAAGGATTTAGATAAAGTAAAAGATGTGATTTGGAGAGAGATATACGAAGCTTTCACAGTTGAGGATTGGTATAGGAAAAGGGCTTTAAAGGTTTGCGGCAAATTAGCAAAGGGGTTCAGATCCGACCTCTACATTACCTTTGTACAACCAACCTTTCCATTCCGGAGGAGGATGTACATATATATAAACGGCCTTCTACGGTAGCACACTACTACCCCTTTATAAACGATGAAGATTGGGAAGCTTTTGTGAGGTATCGACGATCCAGTGATTTCCAACTGCTATCATCAAATGCAAGGAAAAAAAAGAGCAGAAAATGAATATTGCTCTATGGTTGGCTGAGTAGGATATAGAGAGCTCGAGCAATTCATGGTATGTTACTAATTAACTCAAACTACATATATCAATTATTGCTACTTTCCTATTTTACTAACATAGCGTAACACAGTTTGCAAAGACAGGTGTGTAAGCTACACAGGAGGAGTTGTGGGTAAAATCACGTCAAGGTCCCAATGACCAGTTTAAAAATCCAAAAGTAGCAGAGATTTCCAACTTGATTGTAAGTCTGCTAAACACGAACCATTAATTTGTATTTTACTACGTGTAGATGAAGGGTTGCTTGAATAACATGGTTGTATTCTTCTTGTACAGGATAAATACACAACGCAACAAAGTCAAGGGAGCTTCCAATCGGTCAGTAATGATGACATTTTGACGAGGGCACTAGGAAAATCATAACATTCAGGACGTGTTCGTGGTCAATCAAAGTTTGTGAAGCAGTCTCAATACTTCGACCTCCAACCAGGATCGTCAAAATTGAATTCTCAAATGTTGAAGATGCAAATGGAGATTGCAGAACTCTGAAGTCTTGTGACTGAGCTCATTTCTCAAGGATGTGCTAAGTCGACGTATGATAGCATCTCACAACGCAACAGCTTCAAAGCTAGTTGTAACCCTCCCAATATTGTAGTAGAAGCTGCAGAAGCTCCAGAACGTCCAGAAGCCCCAGAAGTCCAATTGTCACCTCCTTGTCAAGGGCTCGAACAATGTAGGCTCTTTGTTGAGGATAGAGTTAATGGTGGGTGTACACTTGTTGCACTTGGGAAGGTGTGGATGGAGAGCCTTCCAACTGATACAGTTCATGGACAACTACTAGAGGAAGAGAACGTGCGTGTTAGCATCACTACCATCAAAGTTAGAATAGCTGAATTGCCTGTTCCAACACTTGAGGTAACAACTGTGGGTGAAGCAGCAGGAAGCTTTGTCGCATGGCCAAAGAGATTAGTTGAAGTCATCACATTGACAAAGACGAGTCGAGCACCTAGCCATGTTCCCAAAGATCTAAGCGGAAAGAAACGGTAAAAAAAGAAAAGCTCTCTAAAAGCAAGAGAATCACAACCTAAGGTTCAACAACGCCAAGGACAAACCGTTGCTAATGAGCATCTACGTGCATTTAACTTCGCTTCAGTACCTCAAGAATTTATGCAGTTAGCTCTATACACACATTCTTTCATACGCGATGGGTCGACCATTCAGTGCCCAATACCCGTAAATGTCACTGGCAATGATTTCCCTATCTATTTGGGGTATAAAGACGTTTACGACTTCATTAGCCTCAAAGAAATTGGGGCAAACTTTATCCTCGTATACCTCAGGTGATAACTCCAGCCTTATTTAAGTATTTTAAATATATACGTAGAGTTGTAAGGTGTTTTAAAAGAATTCACTGTAATATGCATGGCGCAAAATTTCAGCTTCATATCTCCGGCCATTGTTTCAAGTGCTGCAAGAGACCTACAGAGTGATCATAAAGAGCGTGCCACATTACTCCTCCACCTATTAGCTGAAGCACCGAGGGGGAAATTATTCTTCCTGCCATACAACATTGGACAACATTGGATGTTAGGACTTATATCGCCATAGGAGGACCAAATATATTGGTTTGACCCCCTCGGACACCCACCACGTGAGGATTTCTTATCAGTCACAAGATTGTAAGTATTAATATTGTCTTATAAAATTAATTGTTTTTTAGTCTCACGTAATTGTATCGTCTATTAATTTATTTATTATTTAAACATGATACATTATTAGGGTGCTTAACGATTGGAAGCTTCAAGCGGGAACCGGTGTCACAAACTGACTAAACGGAACGTTATATTCTAAACGTAAGTGCCCAAGACAACAAGAAAACATAGAATGTAGTTTTTTTATTTTACGTTTGATGCGGGATATAATTACAAGTGGTATACAAGCCTTAGGAAAAAAAGAATTCTATATACATACAGATATATATGAAGTTAGATTAGAGTGGGTACAATTTGCAAATAGGTTTGTGCTTTTTAGATATGTACACGTCATAGTAGATTAAAAAAGTGCTCAAAATAGCTCAAATGTAAAATGATCTTGTAAATACAAATTAATTTTTAATATACAACAATTATTGTATGTAATTCGGGCCTTGATGTAATGGATAACATACGAAACTGGCCATCCCGTGGGAAATTGAAATTATGGGAGAATTTTTTTTTTTAGAAAATACCAAATTGCCACGACGGTTTTGGTCAAAAACGGTCCTATCCAAAACCGTCGTGGAAGATGGAGCTTCCACGATGGTTTTGGTCAAAAACCGTTGTGGAAGGATGAGCTTCCACGATGGTTTTTGACTAAAACCATCATGGAAGCTCCACTTTCCACGACGGCTTCTATCCAAAACCGTCGTGGAAGGTGGAGCTTCCACGACGGTTTCTCACAAAACCATCGTAGAAGGTGGAGCTTCCATGATGATTTTTGACCAAAACCGTTGTGGAAGGTGGATCTTCCATGACGGTTTCTCACAAAACCGTCGTGGAAGGTGGAGTTTCCACGACGGCTTTTGACCAAAACTGTCGTGGAAGCTCATCCTTCCACGACGGTTTTTCACTAAAACCATCGTGAAAAATTAGCACTGTCACCGATCTCGCGCGTCAATTATTCTATTATACGACGGTAAAAAACTCTCGTGAAAAGTCAGTCTTATTCCACGACAGAGGTTTCCACGACGGTTTTTAACCGTTGTGAAATTTTTCCACGACAGTTTATAACCGTCGTGAAATCCATATTTTGTACTAGTGTAAGTTCTAATCTGACCCCTATATAAAGAAGGGTTTTCTCGTTGTTTCTTAGATCACTATAGGAGTTTAGAGAGGGTATTCTATTGAGAGAAACTCTAAAACCCCCATAGAGTTATTGTTTAATATCTTGAACCTTAGCTCTTGATTTTCTTAAGTGGTTGGAAGGAGATGTTGCTTGATAAAAGACTAAACAAGGTATGCCCACTAGCATTTCAATTGTGAAAAAGAGAATATCAAAAAAGACCAATTGTTGAGGCTCTTTCGGTAGCAAGTATGATAGAAATCTTCCCTATTTAGAAACGTGGTTTTCGGACTAAAAATGGTACATAGGATCTTTAATTAATTTACATACATAGCATATCTAACTTGTTATGTAGAAAAAGGTTTTAAATAAAATTTTTAAAATTCTATTGTGTATTTGTTTTTCAACAATTGGTACCAGAGCTCCTAGTTTTACATTAATTTTACGAGTTTGTAATCATGCTATGTATATAAATTATGTGATCTTAGTCTCTTCTATGCTTGAATTAAATTTTTTAGAGAGTTAGCACTCTAGGGTTCTATATTATCATATATTGTCGTGAGATTATATGATGAATGCTTATTAATTAATTTTTGTTAATTAAATTTTTTATTCAATTATTATTTTAATTAATTAATTTTTGCTAGTTATGGTTCCTTAGAAGTTGGAATTTATATATAGGTTTTTCATGTAATTAGATAATGGTCTATCATTACTATTTAGATTTGCTATTTAACTTTTTAGAAATTTTATAAGCCAAAAAGGGTATAGGTTTTGCTTGTAAATTTCCATTAAAATTGTTGAAGACAGACCTAAGAGATGGAGATGAATGCTAGTTTATTTGTTCTTTATGTTTATAAATTTTTTTGAAAGTTTTTTAAATTGCTATTAAAATTAAAACTTGAAAAATAATGAGAAAATTAGTTCTTAGGTCCGGGTTTTGCAACAAGCCGATCGACCACCCCTTGGGTAGTTTGGTCGACTGAGCTTGGCTTCATAATCGATTGTCAAATAGAGCCAATCGATAGGTCTTGGTTATGTATGGTCGACCTCTAGCGTCAAAGGGTAGATTTTTGTTATTTTTTGATAGTTTTTATTGTGATATAATTTGAGAAAAGCAAATGAAATTTTTATGATAACCAGAGAATAATTTTCGATCTATACAGGATTAAAATGGAAGACGGACATCACATGAAGAAGATGAAACACCCGTTATTTTAACAGGTATGATTTTTGTAAAATCATATGAATAAAATGTCACTTTAGTATTTTTACTAAGTCTCCGTAATAAATATTTTAAATCTACCTTTCACTCATTTCTACCAACCTTGTCCCGCTACATTAATGCTTAATTAAGTAGCCTCAACTACTTGGAGACATAGAATTAATTCACCTCAACTACCAGGAGATATCGATATGTTTTCTCAACCACCTTTTTAATGCTTCCTTCATCTTCTTCTACAACTTACCCCATTTGTCCCCTCAATTATTTTAAGATTATTTGCTAAAAGTCTCCATGGGAGACATGATAATATTTTCTTTTAATGCTCATTTAATTCTCTCCCGCTCCTCAATTATTTTGATGCCTATTTATTCAACCATCACCACTCTCTTCTCTAGTTTCTCATTCTCTCCTTTCTCACTTCAATTTCCAACTAAAGACACAAGGCATAAAGCTCTCTTTGCAGCCACAACAACTACAATTTTTAGCCACGTTTGAAGCCGTTTTGGAGTCAATACAAGCTTGATTTTTAACCCAAACTTTGGTGTTTTTCAAAGGAGTTTTAAGTTAGGTTTTTTTTTAATTCAAACTTGGCTTTAGTATGTATTTTCTTCATATTTAATGCATGTTTTCCTCATTATTTGCAAGAAAGGCTAGAGATATAGTTTGAAGATGATTTTGGTATAAAACTCATGAGAATATATTTATTATGATTATATAATGCATGCTGCCTATTTTGGAATGGTTTTGGAATTTTAAATGAGAATAATATGCTTTGGGTTTAAGAAAAACTTAACATTCCATAAACCTTGTATTATCTCTATGGGCAGTAGCTATTTCTTCAAATTTTGAAATTAGATGAAAATGAATTTTATAAATTGGTTTACATATTTTAAAAGTAGACATCCTAAACTTTCCAACGAGCTATCATGAGCCTAAATCAGAGTTATATTTTATTTTCTATGAATTTTTCAATTCTCAGGTTGAAAACTAGTAAACCTACCAGTGGCGGTATACCACCCGTCTACCTTAAGTAAACCACCCAATAACCCATGTGCTAATTGTAGATAGTGAACCCAACTTTGTTCATCTTCTAATCCCTGATTGTCTTGCAACCTTTCCA